>PVKB01005969.1:0-78719 GCA_004027205.1 Ctenodactylus gundi
CCCCCCCCACCCCGGTCCCCCCCACCCCGCTCTTCCCCGGGACCCACCTAACCAGAACCACCCAGTCAGTCGGTCGACAGCCCGCCTGGGCTCACGAAAGCCCCGCCCACTCCTACGTCGCCGGGAGAAGCCGCCACGCGCCCCGCCCAGGCGCTGACGTCACGGCCGCCGAGCGGTCGCCCCCGGTCCAGCCGTGCTCTGCGCGGGGCGGCGGGACGTGCGGAGCGCGCGGCACTGCCATGCGGGGCGAGAGCGCGACCCCGAGCCGGAGCCCGACCCGCGGCGTGGCGCGGCTCCCCCGGCGGAGGCGGCGGGCGCGGGGCGCGCTCTGAGGCCTGGGGGATGCGCGGCCGCCGCGACCATGGGCGCCGCCGCCTCCAGGAGGAGGGCGCTGAGGAGCGAGGCCATGTCCTCCGTGGCGGCCAAAGTGCGGTGAGTGCGGCGGCCGGGCCGCGCCCGAGGCCGCTCCGCCGGGCTTCCCGCCCGCCCGTGCTTAGGCTCCCAGCGGCAGGGAGCGGGCGCTCGGCCCGGCGGACGGACGGGGAGGGCCGGGGGCGGGGGGCGGCGCTCACCGGCCCTGCTCACCCTGCAGAGCAGCCCGAGCGTTCGGAGAGTACCTGTCTCAGAGTCACCCTGAGAACCGCAACGGTGCAGGTAGAGTGCGCGAGGCCTGGGGGCCCGGGGCCCGGGGCCCCCGCTGAGGCCAGGCCTGGGTGGCCCGCCGGGTCGGCCTCCTAGCAGCCCTGCCTTACCCGGGCCCAGAGCCCGGGGAGCTCCGATCACTCATCACCATGACACCCACCCAGCCTGGGCCGTTGGCATGGCAACAGGCCTCCTGGCACCCCCGGGGCTGGCACCAATGGCTCCGGGGGCCAGCTGGTTAGGGGGAGGGGAGAATTGGCACCAGGCAAGCAGTGTGCCAGCAGCGGGGTGGCCTGTTTGTTCTTGCTGCCCAGGATCTGCACAGGTCGCAGGTCTGCCCCCTCCACTCCCCTACACACCGGGACATCAGGCCCAGGCAGGAGACGCGGGAGGGCTTGGTAATCCCATTTTGGAAGGCATCAGGGACCGTGTTCCAGCAGCTGGAGCCCCCTACCTCAGGCCTGCCGCCCGCGGGGTGCCAGGGTCCTGGGAGTGCAGACCACCAGGCTGCGGGCTCACCCGATGCCTCTCCCCAGACCACCTGCTGGCTGACGCTTACTCTGGCCACGACGGGTCCCCCGAGATGCAGCCACCCCCCCAGAACAAGCGCCGCCTGTCCCTTGTCTCCAATGGCCGTTATGAGGGCAATCTCTCAGACGAGGCCATCGGTGGGAAGCCGGCCACCGAGGGCCTCCAGCCCCGTGTGTACACCATCTCGGGGGAGCCGGCCCTGCTGCCTGAGGCAGAGGCCATCGAGCTGGCAGTGGTGAAGGGGCAGCAGCACCCTCACCACCACAGTCAGCCTCTGCGTGCCAGCCCGGGCAGCAGCCGTGAGGACATCAGCAGGCCCTGCCAGAGCTGGGGGGGCAGTCGCCAGGGCTCTAAGGAGTGCCCCACATGTGCCCAGCTGGCCCCTGCACCCTCCCCACGGTCCTTTGGGCTAGACCAGCCGTCTCTGCCCGAGGCCTCTGGCCGCCGCAAGAAGCTGGAGAGGATGTACAGCGTGGATCGAGTGTCTGGTGAGACTCACTTGGGGACAGGGCTGGTTTGGGTGGCTTGCTACAATCAGGCAGTGGCATAGCGAGAAACTGGGAACAGGTGGGGGCGTGCCTGGGTCACAGCGCCTGGGCTGACTCAGGATGAAATGGCCAGGCTCCTACTGCTGCCCCCACACCCCTAACCATGGCTTCCCTTTACTCCCTCGGCAGAAGACATGCCAGCCGTGTGTGGTTCCCTAGCACTGGGTTAGTCACAGGAGTGCTTTCCTGAGCAGGGGGCTTGGGAGAATCTGGAGGGATGAACAGGCAGAAAATGCGGCTTAATGGGCAGACAGGCTGCCTTCAGGAAGGTCTAGGGAGCTGTCTGTGCCCAGGATTGTCAAGCTGTGCAGGGGGGGGGGGGGACCCTGGGCCTGCTGTATACACACCCGGCAGCCTCCCGGGTCCTGCCAGCAGCCCCTTACCCGAGGTTAGGGAAGAGCTCTGGGGGCCTTGAGAAGGGCTTACCTCTTAGCAACATGATTTTATATCTTGGGTGTTAGCTTCCGACTCGCCCTCTTCGAGGGACCTCTGGCGGTCTGGCCAGGCTGGTACCAGAGAAGACCCCAGACCCTGTGTCCAAGGGAGCTGTGATGAATCCTGTTCCCAGGTGTCCCTGAAAACACACAGTACCTTCAGAGGAAGCCCCTCAGAGTTAGAGAGTCCAAGCCTCAAATCATGGTGTTTCTGAGAATAGCCGGGTAGAGTCTGCTGTGGACACTCCCTGTGAGCCAGCCTCCTCCTGTCTGTCTGGGAGAGGGCTTGGGCACCCTGCTGTCTCGACGCGGTGACTGTGGTGGCCCGCTAGGCCCAGTGTACCCTTCCCTTGAGGGGCCAGTTTCCAGGACCCTCACCTACACCAGCCACAGTCCCTTCTCTTTTCCAGATGATGTCCCCATCCGCACCTGGTTTCCCAAGGAGAACCTTTTCAGCTTCCAGACAGCAGCCACAACTATGCAAGCGTGAGTCACCGCCAGGCCTGTGGCTGGGCTGCTTCTGCATGGTACTCAGAACATGCTGGTGGCCCTTTGCTCTACTCTGTGCCAGCTGAGGCGCTGCTTGTGTGCAGTCGTCGCCATGCTGGTCCAGGTCCCCAGAGGCACTCATTCCCACAGCTTGTGTCCCCCTAACCTTTCCTGCCCCGTTCTGTACCCCCTACCTCACAGTCCCTATGGTTGTTCTCAGGGACCTGGCTCAGGCCTGTAGCTGATGCCACCGTCACTGGGTGTGTAGGGTACAGGTGGCTCTCTGAGCCTTTGTAGGCACCCAAAAACAAAGCCTCTGTCATGTGTGACACAGGTGATTTTAACTGGGCAGTTTCCTAGACATCTGCTCTTTAGCTGATAAGTTTTGGTTTCCCTTCTAAGGAAGTCCCTTTGCTGCAGCCCTGCCCACCCATTCTTAGGCTGCTGTCCCAAGGCAGGCCATCAATGCGGGGCAGGCACCAGACCCCTACAGGACTTACCAGTGCCCAGCTGGACCAGGCTCAATACCTGGCAGCATGAAGAGAGTGTCTCAGCTTCCACTGTCCCCTTCCTGGCCAGCATCCAGTTGGTGGCTGGGTGTGTGAGGGACCCTCCCTGCGAGTGACAGGAAGAGAACTAACTTCAGGGGCCCCGGGGGTACTGAGGGGAGCCCAGGGTCTGTGCTCACTGTGTCTTAATCTCTCATGCTGCCCGAACCTGCTGTGACTTCAGCATCTCGTAAGTAACCCGTGTACCTTGTGCCCAAGGGCACAGCCACTGTCCTGGGGCCATCCTCCGCTAGGTTCATGCAGGCCAGAGGACCTGGGTCTTGGCAGTGAGCCATTGCTCAGCCCACAGGTATGGCATCCTGTGGGCTCAAGACCATAGCAGGGCCTGCTAGGAGCTGGGCCTTAGGTGCCCTGCTGTTTGTGCCCCGTCCCCTCGTCTGTGTCCCTCCTGCCTCCGGCCACGGGCAGTGCTGACTTGCCGCGGTTTCCCAGGGTGTTCAGGGGCTACGCGGAGAGGAAGCGCCGGAAACGGGAGAATGATTCCGCGTCTGTAATCCAGAGGTAGGGCCTGCCAGCCACTCGCCACCAGGGTCTGTCTCTGGTCTGCAGTGGCCTGGCCGGACCCTCCCAGCCCTGCAGACCTAATGGGGGAAGGGTGGTGGCGACCACTGGCCTGGCCCTGCTCTGGGGACGTGGCAGGCAGGAGAGGCCATGTGGCCCTGGGCTGCCCTCCAGCCCCGGGACCACTACTTCATGGGCACACTAACTGTCGAGCTGCTGCTTCTGTAGCTGTCTGGCCCAGAAGCCCAGAACTTTGGGGCCAGTGGCAAGACCAACCTTCCCTTAGCCCACCAACCTCAGGAGTGTGCCTGGGAGGCTTCTCTGTCCATCTTGGACATTGGGCCTGTGGGGAAGAGAGGACCTGAGTCCCAGATGGGGAGTGGGTACCTGTGGGCCTCAGACTGACTTGGAGTTTATGCTGACTGGATCCCCTGGCAAGGGTGGCTGGCGGGTTTCAGGGTGGGTTTGGATCCAAGGAGGAAAGTGCTAGGAATGGTCAGTGGAGGGGAAGACTGTGTGCGCGGCACCCGCTCCGGAGATTGTTCTGGGATCAAGGGGAGCCCTGGAAAGGTCCCAGTGGGAGGAGGCTGGCAAGAACTTCCTGCGTTGGGGCAGTGGTGGAGTGAGGCAGATTCCTGAGGGCTCCTGCTTCTTATGCAGAAGGGGCTGAAAGCGTGTCTTTGAGAAGCTCTGGGGCCACATGGTCAAGGGCTGCTGTCTACACCTTCATGGTCCTGTGCTTCCTTCCCCAGAAACTTTCACAAACACCTGCGTATGGTCGGCAGTCGGCGGGTGAAGGTCCAGAGTAAGACCCAGGGGCATGGGCAGCTCTGCACTTAGCGCAAGGCGGGTGGTGCTTCGCGATCAGCTAGTAGTGCCTAAAACCCAGGACCCTACACCTGCCCCACCCACCCTATTTTCTGTCTTCCTGGCCCTGCCCCTCCCGGCCCCCAGTCCCCGCCTCCCCTTTCACTCTGCCCCGCCCCAATCCCTGGCCCTGCCTTGTCAGACCTGGCCACTTCCTGACCCTGCTGGATTGTCTCAGGCTAGGATCCACTGTTCAGGTCTGTCCTACCCCTGCCCATGCAAGTCCCTCTCGCAGACATCATTCCTCCAGTCCCGCTGCCTCGTGCCCTTCGATTTTGTCCCCTCTCATCCTGTAGCTCTGACCGGCCACCCCATGCCTCATTCAGACCCATTCTCCCAGACGCTACGCCAGCCTGTCCCTTGGTCAGGCGTGCCTTCTCCGGCCTCGGGCCTCCCCCACGTCGGCTTCCACCCCTCCCATGGCCCTTCAGACCCTCCGACCCCCGGCCCGGGGCTGGGGTCTTTCCGGCCACCCCCTCTGCCTAACGGGGTTTGCTCTCACTGCAGCGTTCGCTGAGCGGCGCGAGCGGAGCTTCAGCCGGTCCTGGAGCGACCCCACCCCCATGAAAGCTGACACTTCCCACGACTCCCGAGACAGTAGGTGTCTCAGAAGCTCCCCAAGGCCCATACCTGTGCCAGGGGCCCCTTGGCTGCACCAGTAGGCTTCTGCGCTTTTGCTCTCTTGAGCCTCAGTTTACCTCTCTGTGAGATGGGTTGCCCACCATCTCTGGTTTCCTAGGGTGAACTAAGGGCTACAGTTGTGCTGGGCAGGGGCGCTGGTAGGGCCATGACTGTGCTACTGCAGGAGCTGCAGCCACATGCGGGCTCCCAGCCTGGCTCCTAGTGTCCCCACGGGGCTGCTTTCCATTGGAGCCAGCAGTGACCTGGTGGCCCTCCCACCGCTCCTAAGACCTTCCAGGTAGAGGCTAGTGGCTCTGTAGGTGGTAGGTCTTGTGGTGACCTCTTATGCCTCCCAGGCAGTGACCTGCAGAGCTCACACTGTACCCTGGATGAGGCCTGCGAGGACCTGGACTGGGAGACCGAGAAGGGCCTAGAGGCTGCAGCGTGCAACAAGGAAGGCTTCCTACCGCCCAAGATCATGGTGAGGCTCTTGGCGTTCCCTGCCCAGCTTCTCCTCTGAGCCCCGTTCCTTTGCCTTGTGGGCTGCCGTGGAGGAGGGCTCCAGGGCTCTGCCGTCTGCTCCTTGGTGGGAGTGTATCAGGGTTGCAACTTCTGCTGTTTGGAGTCAGCCATGGCTCGAGGCCAGGAGATCTGCCCCTCAGGTGGGGGTGGGGGCCTGTCAAAAGAATCTGCCCCAAGGTTCCTGTGGGGATGGGTTGGGATTTGGGAGGTCGCAGGAGCTCTACCTTCTGCTGCCTTGGGAGTCGCAGGGATCTACCCTCAGCTACCTGGGTTGGGGGTGGTGAGGGGATCTGTCCTCCGGTGTGGGGCAGGTGTCAGGGTCTCCACCTGGGGCTGTGGAGGCTGCCGTCCTTTAGCCCTGAGGTGGGCCTGGGCACTGAGCGGCCTCCCTGTCTCCCCAGCTTATCTCCTCCAAGGTGCCCAAAGCTGAATACATCCCCACCATCATCCGCAGGGATGACCCCTCCATCATCCCCATCCTCTACGTGAGTGCCCATCCTGTGCGGTCCCCGCACCCCCTCGGCTCTGAGCCTTCTCCCGTGCTACCCTAGTGGGGGCTACCGGGGGCTCTGACATGTGGCCTTCCCGTCCCAGGACCATGAGCATGCGACTTTCGAGGACATCCTAGGTATGTGGCCTGTCAAGCTGATGTCTGGTTGCCGCTGGGGAGGGTGGCCGGGACTCCCTGGGGAAGTACTCACGCCTCCTGTCCACAGACGAGATAGAGAGGAAGCTGAACGTGTATCACAAGGGAGCCAAGATCTGGAAGATGCTGATCTTCTGCCAGGTGGGCCTGGTCCTCCTTCACACCCAGGGAGGCGCCTCTGGCATGCATGTGTCCGTGTGTGTGAGTGTGGTATGTGTACGAGCACAGCAGATGTGCACCATGCACGCTGTATGTGTGCAGGTAGGTGGTACATGTGTGCACCCATGCATAATGTGTGTGGGGTACACATGTGTGGTGTATTCATGGGTAGTGCTTGGCGTGTGGACACATAGTTGCTGAATGGATGTATGCATGATGTGTGTGTGCACAAATGCATGGCTATTGTACACATGCCTGGGATATTTGTTTGCACGGCATGTATGTATTTGTGGTTTATGTGTGCTGTATGTGTGATATGTGATGTAATTGGTGCACATGCGCATGATTATTTGCATACACGCATGATGTATGTGTGTGTGATGTGCATGTATGCACACTGTGTGCAGTGTATATGTGTGCATACTTGCATGGCATGTGTGTTGCGTTGTGTACATTTTCATGGTGTATAATGGTGTATGTGTGTGTGTTGTATATGAGCATGGTTTGTTTGTGTTTACATGTGGGGGCATGTTTACATGTGAGAGGGGACATCTTCCTCTGGCCCTCAGAGGCCTGACCCGAGCTCTTACAGGGAGGTCCGGGACACCTCTATCTGCTGAAGAATAAAGTGGCCACGTTTGCCAAAGTGGAGAAGGAAGAGGACATGATCCAGTGAGAGGGCGGGTGCTCTGGGCTGGGAGGGCGGGAGACCATCCTGGGGACCGTGAAACCGAGGCTAAGGCCTCTGGGGACCGCTCATCCCCCAGTTTCTGGAAGCGCTTGAGCCGCCTGATGAGCAAGGTGAACCCAGAGCCAAATGTCATCCACATCATGGGCTGCTACATCCTGGGTAACCCAAATGGGGAGAAGGTATGGCTCTGCGGGAGGCGGGGTGCCTCCGTCCTGCCCTTCCCGCCTTCCGCGCCGTGCTGCTCACACTCACAGCCTTTCCCCTGCTTGCAGCTGTTTCAGAACCTCAGGACCCTCATGACTCCGTACAGGGTCACCTTTGAGTCGCCCCTGGAGCTGTCGGCCCAAGGTGAGCAGGTTGCAGTGGGAAGCCAGGCCAGGGGCCGGCCATGGTGGGTCCTGTCCCTGGGTGGCCGCTTCCCTCAAGACACACAACAGCCCTGAGCGCCTGCCTCCCCTCTGTGCAGGGAAGCAGATGATCGAGACCTATTTTGACTTCCGGCTGTACCGCCTGTGGAAGAGCCGCCAGCACTCCAAGCTGCTGGACCTCGACGGGGTCCTGTAATGCCGTGGGCTAGCCGGTTACCAGGGGCCACCACCATCGTCCCGAGGATGATGTGTGGCCCTCGGCTTGCCCAGAGCGCGGGAGGGGCCTGAGAGGTTGCTCAGGTTCCCATGGAGCGTGGTCCTCGCTGTGCCATCGGCCGGGCGCAGTACTGAGCCGGGATGGGGGAGCCTTGCCCCCTTGTGTGGAGGTCTGTCGCCCTGAGCCGACCTGCCATGCCTCGCCTGGAGGCTGCAGTGTGGGGATCCCCTCCATGGGGTTCGTAGAAATAAGTGCAATTTTTATATCCCCGAAACAGTCCGAAGGGACGCAGCATTACTAGGTAACTAGGTAACTAGTTAAGCGCTGTGCGACTAGTTACAGCATTACTAGTTAACTAGTTAAGCGCTGTGCGACTAGTTACAGCATAGACAACTCGGCCCAGTGTGTGTTCAGGTCCCTCTGTTCCCCAGCCGTCTTTGATCACCAGCACCAGGGTGGCCCATCTGTGTGGGGCCAGTGGCACCGGGTCGCCCAGGCTGCCCCATCCACATTGGCCCCGGCTGTCAGCTTCCCCTTCTAATAGCTCCTGGCCGGATTCGACCTCAGCCAGCACCAGGCCAGCTGGGGTAACCTGGGCAGGAAGAGGCAAGGCCTGGGGTGGCACCCACTCCCCGATGCCCTGAGCCCACTTGGCTTTCTCGCTGCTGCTGAACTCAGCTTTTATGGGCTTGGTCTGGAGGCCCCCCCAGCTCAGAGGCCTGGGGGCTCGGCAGGCCCAGCCAGGGCTGGGCCCTGGGGGGTGAGACCCTAGCCTGGTGCTGTGGAGGGCCTAGCCCTAGCACCCCAGGCCTGAGAGCTCAGCAGCTGGTGAACAGTGGAAGTCTCCCAGCTTCTCCTTCTGCCTTGCCTCGGCCTACGTGGTGGGCTCTCTTGTACATAGTTGGGGCTTGGGGGCAGGCCCCCCTTTTGCAGAGCCTGGGGTCTGAGGACACCTGGCTGTGTCCTTGGCCAAGGGGTGGGGCTGGCTCTGAACAATGTACGATACCCCTTAAAGTGACCATTAAACCTGACCCTGTGCTGCGGCTCTGCGTGGTCTCTGCTGGTAGTCACCGTGTACTCGTAGGCCAAGGCCCCTGTGGCGGCAGCTTCCTGCGCATCTTGACCCTGGTGGGCTGGGGCCATGTGAGTCTGCTCTCAGGGGTGTGTGGGAAGCATGGGCTTTCAGAACAGGGTCTGGCATCAGGCCTGTGGGTGCAAGAGACTGGAGGAGTCCTTTGAAAGCTGGAGAAGGGCAGAGTGGATCTAGAGAGAGCAGAGACAGTGTGCCCCACCTATAACACTGGGCAGAGGCCTGGCCCACCTTAGGCCACCCTGTGCATGTGGTGGGCAGGAAGCCAAGGGGTGAACCCTGAGCCGTCTGGCCATGTCCTTGGCCCCCCTGTTCATGTTGCAGCCAGGCCTGGGTACCAGATGACTGCCAGCAGGGCCTGTCCAAGGCCACCGAGGTTGGGGAAGGCCCGCAGTCACCACTGTGCATCCTGGCAGGGCTCAGACCGGGTCCTAGGGTCATCAGGCAGGCTGCCCTTGAGCAGTCTGCCTCCAGGGTTACAAACAGCCTAAGAGGTTTTTTCTTTTTCCTATTTTTCCTTTTTTTGTATTGAGGATTGAATCCAGGGCCTTTGCACTGAGCTACATCTCCACCTACATTGTTTTCTTTTAATTCTGAGACAGGGTCTCACTGAGTTGTTAAATTGTTCATGCTGGGTTGGAAATTTGTGTCCTTCTGTTCCAGCTTCCCAACATGCTGAAATTGCAGACCTGCTTCACTGGGCCCGGCTTACCATAAACTTTTGGAAGTTCAAGTTCAGTATCAAATACTCAGATAGTTTGACGGAAGTAGTCGCTGCTATCTGAGAGGGACGTAGGGACACATACATAGTTCAGCAGTTTCTTAAGCACAGTCGGGAGACAGTGGCCGGGCTCAGCACAACGCTGCCTTGCCAACAGGAAGGGTGGATCTCCAGAACAGGCAGTGATGGCAACTCCAGTGATCTCATCTTGCATCCCTTAGGTAACATATGTAGGTATCACCTGCAGTCCTGGGCTCAGTCCTGGGACAAGCAAGCTATCACCTGTCCCTGCCCCGTCCAGGCACACTGCAGGCTCAGGTCGGTGGGCTGGAGCTGCTGTAGGAGGTATACTTGCCCTATGGTCCTCAGTTGGCCAAAACGGGCAGGAGACTCACGTATGGTTTGCAAGGCTTCATTCTTCACACCCAGAGCCACCAGGGAGAAGCACGAGAGACAAAGACAGTAGGATCCAGATGGCGCCAGGAGCAAACCCAGTGCAGATTTAAAGATGTGCAGGAAGAGGGGCAGGTGGCCAGCTCAGAAAGGGTGGGGATGGTATAGGTGCCCGAGGTGTCCTCTGGTGTCCACCCACTTGCCTCAGTTGCGATAAACAGAAACAGTTGGGACAGAAAAATCTGCAACATATGCAAGAACTTAATCATTATTAACTTTAATGTATTAAGAACTTGTATGGATAGATGAGAGAAAGACAAGTGCCAAGATGGGAAGAGGCAGGAGGGAGCCCGGTGTCCAGCCAAGGTACAGCAAACATCCCCGCCCACTGAGATCCAGGGGAGGGTGGCAAGGTGTTCTTGTGTGCTGCTGGCCACACCTTGAAGAGCACGGAAGGCTGGCAGGTGCCTTCTGCCATCTGCAGAGGAGGCTATGATGTCCAGCCAGCAGCTGGTGCCTCCTTTGACAAAGCCACTGCCTGCTACCCATAGGGTGCCCAAGAGTCAACACGGCAGGTCCTTTGGGCATGGTCCTGGGGAAATACAGACTTTCACTTAGGAAGATGGTCAAGCCACCAGAGACCTGAATACCACCTGCGAGAAGCAAGAGCCCCGGGGTACTGCCTTCCTAACTGCCCAGGAGGCCTTGGGATGCAGGGTGGAGGCCATCTTGTCCCTGCTGTGGCCAGCTTTCCGCTCCTGCCAGAGGATACCCTGCCATGGTATTCAGGTTCACCACGCAGCTCCGGACAAATGCCTTTCGCCTGCGTTTGCACTCCAGCAGGACATCCGCCCTAGTGGGGGTAGGCTGGGGCAGAGTGAGGTGGGATTCCAATCCTATAAGATAAAGAAGGCTGCACAGAGAATACGTGTGGCTGTGGCAAGAACTGAGCTGCAGGGCGCTGAGGTTTCCTGCTTCTGCGGCTCTCTGCAGCTGCTCCCCGGTCTGGCTTGGCCTGCAGACTGTAGCCTTCCTCTGTAGACGAGCCATGTCTCAGACATCTCCAGATCTGCAGCATCTCCATGGTACCTGGGACTTCTTCACAGCCTCAGGCATTGCCCTCTTGGGCACACTGCCCGGCCTTCAAGGCCTTCTTTTGAACCTGGATGGAAGCCTCAGTGACCCAATTCTTGCACTCTGCATGCCTGGGAAGCCAGGACTGCGTGGACATTGCTATGGTCCACCACTGGTCTGAGCAGCAGCCTGGCCCTATTGGACCATCCCTGCCAAGGCCTCTGAGTTCTTAGATGGTTGAGCTCCTAGAACATTTTTCTCTTTGGCCTTCTGGGGTGCCCTGGGGTATTGTTCTCATGGCAAGGTTCTTTGCCTCTTTACCTTTTCAGTGGTTAAGAGTGCGGTCTTGTTGACTCTTGACACCCACTCCAGATATTATTTTTATAGTCCTGAATGCAAGTACTTGACTTTTTCTTTTAAATGATGATCTTTCTGACTTCCCTGTCATTGCCTGCCCCACCTCTGCTGGCCCTGTCAGTCTGGCAAAACTGAAAACTTATTATCACTTTCTGCCGTACTTTTCTGCATGTCACCATAGAGTTGGCTGAAAGCTGCAAGTGGTACCCAAGTGGCAGCGTGAACATTAGGTTACCTTGAGATTTCCTCCACCATATTAAGCAGTCCACTTCCCGTAATCACAGCTTCAGGCAAAGTTCCCGGACAGGGAAAAAATGCCAGTGCACTTTTTGCCAGAGCGTGCATGGTTTTTTGGGCAATTGCAAATGAAGTCCTCCTTCCCAACTGAAACTTCTTGATCCCAGCCTTTCCAGTCCACACTTCCATCAGCACCCTGATCTTCTGAGTTCTTCCCAGAATATTGCGTGAAGCTCAGCTCAGGCACTCTAAAACTTCTCTAGCTGGCGTCTCCAATCCTTTCCAAACTCCTCCTGACACCAGTTCCAGCGGCTTCCAAACCACATGGTCATAGCGATGACACCACTCCTGCTACCCATTTCTGTCTTAGTGGCTTACGTGTTGCTGGGATGGAATGCTGACATCCACAACTTAAGGGAGGAGAGGCTTGCTTGGCCCGCAGCTTCAGGAGGCCTCCCGCAGTCCGCGCAGGCACGGGCAGAGGGGGGAGAGCTGCTCAGGCCTTGCAGTTCTTGACAGAAGACGATGAAGCCGAGCAAGTGCATGTCTGGACACTCGGGCAAGGCCAGCGCTTTCCCAGGAAGCAGCCGCAACCATGTCTCTCTCTCCTTCCTCTACTTGGCTCCCACGTCAGTAACACAGATCTGAAATCTCTGCCCTGGGCAACCTCCAGTCTCAACAAGTTGACACAATTCTTTCAGGTCAAACTCCGAGCATCTGCCCCTCCCTGTCAAGCGCCACCTCCCAACGGCACAGTGCTCCGCGGTCATCCAACCACATCCAGACACGTGAGACCTTTGGGGGACACTCCAGATTCAAGCCGTAGGACCCAGTGTCCACAAATTAAGGGCAGAAAGATTTATTTTAGCTCACTGTCCACTCACGGGTGGCCTGCAGTGGTGGAAGTCCATGGCAGAGCTCTCGCCGGAGCAAAGCTGTCCACAGTATGGCAGACCAAAAGTCACCCAAGGGAGGAAAGGCAGAACTTGCATGTACTTTCAGAGACCGAGGCCCAGTGTTCTCCCATTTCCCACCAGACTCCATTTAATTTATTAATTTACTTATTTATTTGAGACAGGGTCTCACTCTGTAGCCCAGGTTGGTCCTGATTCACTATGGAGCCCAGTCTGGCCTCAAACTCACAGCGGTCCTCCTGCCTCAGCCTCCAAGTGCTGGAATTACTAATGATTGTTTTATGTTGTTTGTGAGAATGTAGATACTAGATTAACATAGTTAATATTTTAAGCTTTGTGCATATTTTTAATCAAAAGATAACACTTAAAGTTTTTTAACCTGAAAGTTGGATGTGGTAGTCCATGTTTGTAGGACCAGCATGTGGGAGGCTGAGGCGGGGGCAGGTGGGACGTGGTATTGCTGAGAGTCCAAGGCCAGCCTGGGCTCCATAGTGAATTCAGAACCAGCCTGGACTACAAAGTGAGACCTTGATCTCAAAAAAGTTTTTGTACTAGAAGCCAGGCCCAGCAGTGCAAGCCTGTAATCCCAGCACCCTGACAGGAGACTGAGGCAGGGATGTTGCAAGTTCAAGGCCAGCTTAAGCAACTTAGTGACCTAGTGGAATCCTGTCTCGGAATAGTCTGGGGATATAGTTCAGTGTGAAGGCTGTGTGCTTGAATCCCAGTTTACAAAGAAAGAAAGAAAGAAAGAAAGAAAGAAAGAAAGAAAGAAAGAAAGAAAGAAAGAAAGAAAAAAAGAAAGAAAAAAGAAAAAGTGCTTGTATTTGAAATGTAAAAAGCAACATGGTCATTGTACCTTAGATTTTTAACCAAGAGGGTCTGGAGAAATAGCATAGTGGTTAAAACGCTTGTCTAGCAAGTGCAAGTCACTGAGTTCAATTCCCCAGCCCCACACAATTCAGGCGTGGTAAGACACGCCTGTAACCCCAGCACTGGGAAGCTGAGACAAGGGGATTGCCATGAGTTTGAGGCTAGCCAGGGCTACACAGTGAGTTCAGGATCAGCCTGGGCTACAGAGAGAGAGACCCTGTCTCAAAAAAAAAAAAAGAAAAGAAATTTTTAACAAAGATAATATTATCTTGATTCACTAATAACCTAGATAAAATGTATGTATATGTCAGCCACATAAAGGACATTCTTGCTTTTATTTTTTACTGAGCCATACCCAGTGATTATTCAGGCCTTTATTTTCTTTTTACCTTTTTACCTTTTTTTTTTGTCTTTTTGAGACAGGATCTTATTGTGTAGTCCAGGCTGGTCCTGAGTTCACTAAATAGCTCAGGCTGGCCTTGAACTCATGACAATCCTTCCTCAGCCTCAAAGCTTGTGTGGTGCTGGGGAATTGACCCACAGCCTTGAACTTGTGAGGCCTGTGGCTAACTGTCACGCTGTCCCTCCAGCCCCAGGCCTTCATTTGCTATTTATTCTTTTTAGTTCTGATTGCTGTGTCATACGCCACCACGCCAAGACTGTGTCGAACCCAGGTTCCACGCTTGCCGGGTCAGTGCTCTTAACCTCCGAGCTGTGCTCCCAGTCTCTTCAGTGAGTTCACCTGTTAGACCATGTGAACGAGTGTCCACCTAGCCACTCAGTTGTAGGGGAAGTCACGGCGCATTCAGTTGGCGCAGCAAATGGCGCTGGTGCCTTTTCACAGGCGCGAGGGTCTGTCGCAGCTCTGTATTGCGATGTCGCTGGACAGCTGCCCAACACCCAGGAACCGGGAGCTGCTGGGCAAGATGGCAGCCGAGTGACCGGGCTGCTGGTGTCCCCTTGTGGGCTCACTCAGGTTGAGACTAGAGTTCCAAGCTGCCTGCTGGACTTACCTAGGAGAGGGAGGACCGCCCGGCAACTGGAAGGAAGTTGCAGGGAAGGTCAGAAAGCCCAGCGGCGACGCGGCAGAAAGCCACCGCGGCCCAGTGGAAGCGGCCGGCTTCTGCAGGTGGACGGAAGCCCGGCCCGCGCCGAGGTCGGAGCAGATCTGAGAGATGCCACTGGTAGCCGCAGCCTCCGCAAACAAGCCTGAAGTTAGTGCAAACTGCAAACATGCTGTGAGCTTCCCCTGCACACGGCCTCCTGGAGCCCAGACCAGCTTGGGGAAGAAGTGCTTGGCAGCCGTAAGAGGCAGTGACAGAGCCGGGGCAATTTTATAAAGAGCCAGAGTCTTAGGGTAACTGCTTAGGGTAAAAGACACCACGGATGGGCCACAGCAGGGGTTTTTGGTGGTGTTGGTGGTGGTGGGTCGCTCTTAAAGAGTGCCTAGGTGGAAACAGGCACAAGAGACAGTTGCGGACCGGAGAGAAAGACCGCCGACCTCCTGAATGGCTCAGATGGTAGTGGCAGCATCTCAGAGGGTGAAGAACCCACCCGCAGGGAAGGGAGGCCAGGACAGGCAGGAGAGCTTTGCTGAGGGGCTGCGTATGAACAGGACGCCTCAGAGGCCACCGGACCTTGAGGTCCCCCCTCACCACCTGCTCCCAGCACAGAACTCAGACGACTTTCAGCTCTCGCCCACATCCTCAGACACATTCAAAGAAATCTTTTTGGCTAGGCCATTAAAGTGAAGTTCATCAACAATAAAATCGTAGGACGACCAGGCAACAGGGCTCACAGAAACACCGGAGGCCTCGAAAGCTGATGTCATGGGCCCTGAAATAGCGGGATTCAGAGGAAAGGAAGTCAAAGAGCAAATAGATGAGTTGGTTTCTGTGACCATCCAGTTCAAACAAGATATTCTTAAAGAAATGCATGCAATGGTTAGCGGGCTTATGGAGGAACCGAACAAATAGTGATCCTAATGAACACAAAGCTTACTGAGCAAATGAAAGACACAAACGTTGGCTGAGGTAAGTAAGGAAATGCAAGATAAGAAGGAACGTTTTGATGGAGAAGTGGAAGATCTGAAAAGAAGTCTAGCTGAAATTCAGGATACGAAAAATTCACTTGAAAGGAGGGGCAGTCAGCTTGAACACTGAAGGAACAGAACTTCAGACCTTGAAAGCAAAGCCGAGGAGAAAATGCCATGATCAGTCATAACTCTGAAATTAGAAATGAGAAAAGTAGCTGGATGCAACAGCTGATGGGCGAGTCAAAGAGAACCAACCTCAGAATTAAGGGTGTGGGAGAACGAGCAGAAAACAGCACCAAAGGTATACAGAATTTATTCACCAAAATCATGCAAGAAAATTTACCAAATCTAGAAAAAGAAATTAATTTTCAGGTATAAGAAGCTTATAGAATACCAAGTAACCTCAACCAGGAAAGAAACTCTTTACAACATATTATAATCAAGACCTCAGAAATTCAACATAAAGAGAATATATTAAAATCAGTAAGAGAAAAACACACAATATTTTACCAAGGCAAATCCATTTGAATGACTGCAGATTTCTCAACATTTCTCCAGGCCAGGGAAGCCTGGAGCAAAAGCTCTACAGCTTTAAAAGAAAGCAAATATCAACCCAGGTTGTTGCATCCAGCAAAATTATTCCTGAAAATTAAGGAAATAAACAATTTTCATGACCAAGACACCCAAAGAATTTTTCCACCACGAGCCCACCATTGTAGAAAATACTTGGAGTAATCTTAGAGACAGAGAGAAGAGCATCATCAAAGAACACAGAGGAAAGGAAGCACCCAAAGAGAAAGTGTAACGAAAAGAAAAAGCAAAGAACCAACACTAGAAAAATAGGACAGTGACAGGATTCAGTAAAAATCTTACAATAATTACTCTCAGTGCTAAAAGTCTTAACTTGCCAATCTAAAGCCACAGACAGGCAGAGTGGATTGAAGAAACACAATCCAAACATCTGTTGTCTGCAAGAGACACACTTCACCCACAAAAAGGAACACAGACTGAAGGTAAAGGAATGGAAACTAATACCACGTGCTGCTGGAATCTGGAAATGAGCAGAAGTAGCTATAATATGCTCAGACATTGCAGAATTCAAACGAAAACAGATCAGAAGAGACAAAGATAAGCATCCAAAAGGAGGGGCTCACAATTACAAACATTTGTGCATCCGGGGTAAGTGAACCCAGTTACATACAACAGCAACTACTGGACCTGAAGGACTAAATAGGCCCCAGTACAGTAATACAGTCCACGAAGAAACATCAGAGCCGAGTCACACGGTGGAGCACAGGGACTTAACAGATACCTACAGACTGTTCTGTCCAGTGTCAACAGAACACACCTTTTTCTCATCAGCACGTGAAACTTTTTCAAAATAGACCACATCCATGGACAAAAGACATGCTTAAATAAATACAAAAGAATTGAAATTATTCCCTGCATACTTTCAGATCATAGTGGTTTTAAACTAGAAATCAGCATCAAAAGTAACTACAGAAACTATACAAACACATGGAAATTGAATAATGTATCATTGAATAAGCAATGGATCACAGAAAAAAAATCAGAAAGAAATCAACTTCAAAAGTCAAATGACAATGGAAGTACATACTACCAGAATCTGTGGGACACAATGAAAGCAATGCTGAGAAGGAAATTTATAGCTACAAGTGCACATATGGAAAAAAAACAGAACCATCTCAAATAAACAATCTAATGATGCAGCTCAAAGTCCCACAGAAACAAAAACAAGCCAAATCCAAAGGTAGTAGAAGGCAGGAAGTTATAAGAAACAGAGCAGAGATCAATGAAATTGAAACTAACAAAACAAAAGATCAATGAATCAAAGAGTTTGTTCTTTGAGATAATAAATAAGATTGATAAACCCTCTAGCCAAAATCACCAAAGGAAGAAAACATTCACATCAATGCAATTAGAAACAAAAAAGGTGAAATCACAACAGACATTGCTGAAATGCAGAGGATTATAAGAAACTATTTCAAAAAACTACATTCCAACAAATTCATGAACTCAGAGAAAATGGACAAATTCCTTGACACATATGATATACGAAAACTGAACCAAGAAGATATAAAAACCCTGAATAGAACAATAACCAAGAATAAAATTGAGGCAGTAATAAAGGACCTACCAAAAAAATCCCAGGACCTGATGAATTCACTACAGAATTTTATCAGAACTTTAGAGGAGAGTTAGTGCCAATGCTCAGAACACTGCCCGGCTCCTTCCTGGAAGCAGGTATCATCTTGATCCCAAAACAATATTAAAGACCCAACAAAGAAAGAAAACTAGAGGCCAATTTCCTTAATGAATGTAGATGCATAAAAATCAATAAGATATTTGTAAACAGAATGCAACAGATTATTAAAAAGATCATACACCATGACCAAGTTGACTTCATCCTGAGGATGCAAGGTTGGTTCAACATATGTAAATCAATCAATGCAATCGCAGTATGATTGTGACAAAAGCAAGGATAAAAACCACATAATCATCTCAATAGATGCAGGAAAAGCCTTTGACAAAATACAACACCCCTTCCTGATCAGAACTCTGATGCATATAGGTATAGAAGGACCTACCTAGAGCCGATAAAAAGCAATTTATGACAATCCTACAGCAAACATCATCCTAAATGGGGAAAACCTGACAGCATTTCCCTCAACTGAGGAACAAGACAAGGTGTCCACTCTCGCCATTTCTGTTTAACATAGTGCTCGAAACCTCAGCTGCAGCAATCAGGCAAGAGACTGGAACACAGGGAATACACAGAGGAAAGGAGGAAGTCAACCTGTTCCTACTTGCCAGTGACATGATCCTTTTCACAGAGGACCCCAACACCCTACCAGAAGACTCCTAGACATAATAAACAAATTCAGCCAAGTTCCAGGATATAAAATCAGCTAGGAAAGGGGTGAACCTCTGAAAAAGGGATGGGCGTAGATGCTCACTGATTCCCCAAACCCCATGTCTCTAATGTGTTATTGAATTTAGAATTCATGTATTTACAAAATGAAATTAAATACACAAAAATCAACAGAATTCCTCTACAGCAACAATGAAAACACAGAGAAAGAGACCAGAAAAATAAAACCACTCATGGTCACCTCAAAGGAAATTAAATACCTAGCAATCAGCCTAAAAAAGCAAGGGAAGGACCTCTGAATTGAAAACTGTAGTACTAGGGAAAAAAAGAAATTGAAGAGAATTTTAGAAAATAGGAAGACATCCCCTGTTCCTGGATAGGCAGAATCAACATTGTCGAAAATGGCCATACTACCAATACTGATACACAGATTCAAAGCGATTCCAAACAAGATGCCAACAGCATTTTTCACGTAACTAGAAAAATGATGCAAAAATTTATATGGAACCACAATGGGCCCAGAGTAGCCGTAACAATCCTAAGCAACAAAATCAGGAAGTACTACCATACCAGATATAAATTTATATTACACAGCAACAGTTATTTTTTTAAAATTACATGGTATTGGCACAAAAACATACAGGTGGATCAATGCAATAGAATTGAGGATGCCCAAACATCCTCAAGTATCTTCAGCCATCCGACCTTTAACAAAGGGGCCAAAAAAGTACACTGTAGTAAAGGCAGCTTACTTAACACATGATGCTGGGAAAACTGGCTAACCTCATGCAGAAGAATGAAACTAAACCCGCAACTTTCACCATGCACCAAAATCAAATCAAAATGAATCAAAGACTTAGACATTCAAATGGAAACATTGAACTTACTGGAAGAAAAAATAGGCAGACCCTTTGAAGACACAGGTGTGGGAAACGACTTTCTCAATAAAACAGCCAAACATGAGAGATAACAGGAAGAATCAACAAATAGGATGGTATGAGATTAGAAAGCTTCTCCACAGCAAAGGAAACAATAGGGTGAAGAGAACACCCGCAGAATGGGAGAGAACCTTAGCCAGCTACTCCTCAGAGGCCTACTATCAAAAATGTCCAAAGAACGGAAGAGATCCTCACTTGAGACCCCCTCCCAAACTCTCTCTGAGAGCTTTTTTTTTTTTTTTTCTCGGTAAGCCCCTTCTTGCTTTAAATCTTCCATGTGAACTCAACTGATTATTCTTCACCATACTGAGAGTTCCTGAACCTGGACATCAGGAAGCACAAGCGGTGACGAGTCATCCTATTGCTTCTTTCAAAGTCACAAATATCGAATACCAAGAAAATTATGGTATGAGATCCTCAAGAGAGTTTACAGAGAGACGTCGCCAAATTGAAAGAATGATGTCTAGGATATGTTGATGTTCTGGAGGGGGTCAGTTTGTCAAATCTCATATTGTCAAATTAAGTCCAGATAAAGGTATGGACATTCTTACGGTTCTCGTGTTTCAATGTCCATCTACTGATAGTCCTGAACAAATCAAGAAATATGTCGAGAGGATTTTATATCAAAATCTGAAGAAGATCAGTTGCCTTTGACTATCAGTAAACCATCACTTAGAATCACACCCATTGATGGTGGAAAGATGATGAATCTTCTCAACAATTGCTGTGGTATACATAAAGGTGACATCTTCAAACGTGCCCTCACCAATCCTCCTTCATGGGTAGGATTGTCCCGGGAAGTGAAACTGCCGTGGAAGGGGAGTGGCCAGGGAAGGCCACCCGTACGGAGCCACCCTCACCTGTAACAAGTGGCTGCTCATGGCAGCTCACTGCTTCTGGAAAAATAGCCAAGTGACTGGATTGCTACTTTCGGCACAACTATAAGACCGCCCGCTGTGAGACGAAATGTGGGGTAAACCATCCTTTGTGAAAATTACCATAAAGAAACCAATGACAATGGCATTGCTTTGGCTTGGCTCACTATTGGAGGTGAGATTTTAAGTACAGTCCAGAGAGATTGCCTCCTGGGTTCATCGATGAAGTTGCCCCCTAAAACACGTGGATTCATCACAGGATTTGGGCTTATTGTAGACGATGGACCCACACAAAATAAACTTTGGCAATCCTGAGTGGAAACAATAGGCACCGATGTGCAACCAAATGGATGTGTATAAGGGTCTGGTAACTCCAGGGGTGCTGTGTGCTGGATTTGTGGAAGGAAAAGTTGATGTGTGCCAGGGAGATTCCAGTGGGCCTCTGGCTTGCGACAGTAGTGACACCTGGCATATTGTTGGAATAGTAAGTTGGGGACAATTACCTACTCTTCCCAAAAGGCCCCGTGTCCACACAAGTGTGACTAAGCATCGAGGATTGCCTTAGAGGTGTGGACGGCCCATGAGTCACATCCACAGCGTGTGGAACATCTGCAGATGGCATATTTTTATTTACTTGCACGTGGTTGGAATCAGTGCTTTTGCTAGATGTCAAAAACCCTCCAGACCGGGGCCAGTGTAATATGAAGTGGCCTTTGTGTACATCTGACTGAACTCTCCCTCTACCATGATGAAGACACAGCAAATGAAATGTAGCACCAGCTCCTCACTCACAAGGAAAACTGTGATGCTTCTTAAAAAGGTGAAGACCTGCAGGTGCGTTCCGTCACCGGACAATGCAGAACATGACTTTCCCTGGGATGTGAGGATCTGCCAGGCTCCTACAGTTCTGCTAGTGGAAGGCAAACAGCCGTCTTTCCTGGAGATTCAGGGCTTCCACATTCTAGAAGTGATGAGTGGACATGTAACAGCGAGAGTAGAGAAGCAGGTGATCTTAGATATAACATGAACTGTAATCTGGGTTTATATCCAACAGTACAGAACATTATCATTGAACACAGTAGTTGCCATTTACATAAATACTTCTGAACTTGCAATTAACAGTATGTTATGTTCTCACACACTAGCCTCAGGAAGCATGTTGTATTAGAAGAAGCATTTCTATGTTATTCTGTAACAATACCTTGCCCTCCACACATCAGTAATAGTCAGCCATCCAAGGAGAAAAAGAAGACTCTTGGGAACATTTTTCTATGAATAAAAGGAGACTAAAAGAGAAAGGACGGTTTACAGAGCTGGTTTCAGACGATTAGCACAGGCCGAGCATGCTAAGGTTCGATAGTATGACCCATCCAAGCACAGGCCAGCCGATGTCCACATCAGCACACGGTCACGCGTGCTTTCCTAAGTCTCCAGCTCTCTGGCAGGTCAGGAGTTTAGCAAAATTTCAGGAGGGGGTATCGGATTTGTGTAAAGCACTTTGGACAGTGCCTGGAAAGTATGATATGCTTAATAAAGGTAAATGAAAACATCTGCAGCATTATGACAGACTCAATTTCTTCAAGTAGATGAATGACCTTGGAGCTCACGTAGAACCCAAACCCAAACCCCAGTGGTGTGCGCAGCGGCAGAGAGCAGGTCAGCAGAGCTTGAATTTTGTCTCTGCCGCATCTGAACATGTGTCCATGTGTCCTCCAGCAAATTATTTACCAACTCTACTCATTGGCTTTTTATTTTAGTGTATTTATTTTTGAGACAGGGTCTCACTCTGGGGCCCAGGCTGATCCTGAACTCACTATGGAGCCCAGGCAGGCCTTGGACTCACGGCAGTCCTCCTGCCTCAGCCTCCCGAGTGCTGGGATGACAGGCCTGTGCCACCATGCCCGGCTTATGTGGTGCTGGGGAATCGACGTCGGTACTTAGCATTTGACTTAGTGCTTGCTAGGCGAGCAGTTTAACCGCTGAGCCATTCCTCCAGCCCTTCATTGGCTTTTTATCTCTACAATGGAATTAAAAATGCTACTAACAAAAGAAAAAGAACTGAAAAAAATTAGACTCATTAAAATAAAAGACCCGATCAAAAAATGGGCATCTGAAATGAATAAACAGTTCTCAGAAGAAGTCTGAATGGTTAATAAATACACAAAAAGTGTTCTACATCTTAGCTAACAGAGAAATGCAGATCAAAACAACATTAAGCTTCCATCTGCACCAATAAGTATGACCGGTATAAAGAACTCAAAAAAAAAAAAAAATGCCTGTGAGGCTGAGGGGGAAAGGAACCCGCCTGTGTTGCTGGTGGGACTGTCAACTGCTACCACTTTGGAAAGTGGTATGGAGATTCCTCAAAAACTGAAAATCAATATTCCAACTGACCCAGCTATACCTCTGCTTGGGTATCTTCCCAAAAGAGTTGAAGTCATCATACAAGAGTGATACGTGCACACCCATGTTTACGACAGCACAATTTGTAACAGCCAAGCCTTGGAAGAAGCCAATATGGCCAACCACAGATGAATGTATAAAGAAAATTTGATATATCCCACAATGGAGTACTACTCTGCCATAAAGAAGGACAAATTTGAGTCATTTGTAGAAATTTTTATGTGTACTGTTGCAACTGGACAGTCTGAACGAATCCATGATCCAGAAATACCCAGAGCTTGTTAATTATCAGGGAGCTGTGCGCCGTCATGACAACAGGAGGTCACACATGAGTTTCATTGCCCATCGGAAGTTATTGGAGCTTGGATGAATGTGTTACCACACCTGCATACTCACGTGGACTCAGGCTGTCAGAATTCCACTTGTGTTGCTAGGGGCTGGAGGAATAGCTCAGCGGTTAAAGCACTTGCTTAGCAAACCCAGCGCCCTTAGTTCCATTCCCCAGCACCACATAAGCTGGGCATGGTGGTGCATGCCTGTAATCCAGCACATGGGTGGCTGCAGCAGGAGGCTTGCCATGAATTTGAGGTCAGCCTGGGCTCTACAGTGAGTTCGGAACCAGCCTGTACTACAGAACAAAATAGTGAGACCTCGTCTCAGGAAACAAACTCCTTGCTTGGTATGACAATTCAATTCAGGGTGTAAATCAGCACCTTGCCATTTTTTTTGCTGATAGACAAGTCCTTCTAGAAATGAGAAATTATGAAGCTCACTGAAAGATGGAAAAACGATATGGAACAAAATGGGCAATACGTCATTGATCGGTGTTTGTTCTTTATATAAATAAATAACCTTTGAAAAAATTGACAATATACGTCATGACTTTTCCAACAGCCCAATATAAGCACCTTTAATGGAACTGTTAAGAGAATGCATGGCACGTACCTGAAAGTTCTTACAGAGAAACACCCAGGAGCCCATGCCATGTAACCGCCATGCCACTAGATCTCATTAATAAGTTTCCTGAAGAAGGAAGTATGAACTGACGTCAAGCGGGCACCTGCAGGGTGCGGAAGAACGCGCAGATCCTGTTGATGGCGCGCGGCGAGCATGTCTGCACCGGCGGCAGGGATGCAGCCACATTCACAGCCCTGCCCGTGTTGGTCCAGGAAGCCCAGAGCTGCCCGCAGAGGCCCCACGCACAGGCTCACAGCAGCCCCACTCCGCCCACAGCGGAGACACTGCCCCTCCTAGGCGGTGCAGTCTGCCACACGGGGGACACGAAGGACACAGAGGAGGGGCTGCAGAGATCCCGTGTGGCCTGGTGGGAAACAGAGACGCGGTGGACAGGCCGGCTGGAAGCACCTGAGACCCGAAGGCAGCGCTCGCCTCCTCAGGGTCGGGAAGAGGGAAACGGCCACGGCTGAAACGCACCCAGGGCCGCGTCTGCGGGGGATGGCCCTCCCCTGGCCCCTGCTGGCAGCCAGCTGTCCACCCCCCCCCCCCCGGCCTCCCAGTCACCGGACACCTGACTGCCATGGCCAGGCCTCATGGGCATGGCAGAGGGCAAGGTCCACAGCCACAGGAGGGGGTGGTGTCGCACAGACCTTCCCTTCCCCGCCTGCAGGGTGGCTCCAAAGGTCACTCTGAGTACCCAGGCCCTGAGCTTCTCCAGGGGTGGGGTGCTGCAGAGTGAGCAGGTGGGGGCCCTGGCAGCAGCTCCTGGACCCCGTCCACGGAGCAGCAGGCTGGGGAGGCCTGTGCAGCCACTTCTACACCAAGCCCAGGAGGGCGGGGACTGTGAAAGGAAGCACACCAGGTGTGCCCGGCAGTCGGGCCTGAAAGCACAGCCGCCTCCAGTGGGACCTGCCGCAGGCTGACGGGTGAGCACCTCCAGGACGGTGTCCGATGCCAGGGAGAGGCCCCAGGAGGCTTTCCTGGTCTGCAGGGCTGACTGTCCTGGTCTGGGGACCATCCTCATCAGAGGACTGTCCTGGTCGGGGGGACCACCCTGGCCTGGGGGATGTCCTGGTCAGGGGGCTGTCCTGATCTAGGGACTGTCCTGGTCTGGCGACCATCCTGGTCTGGGGGCTATCTTGGTCTGGGAACCGTCCTGATCTGGGAGCCGTCCTGGTCTGGGAACCGTCCTGATCTGGGAGCCATCCTGGTCGAGGACTGTCCTGATCTGGGAACCGTCCTGGTCTGGGAACCGTCCTGGTCTGGGGACTGTCCTGGTCAGGGAACATCATTCTCGGGGGACTGCCTGGTGAGGGGACCATCTTTTCTGCACTCAGGGACCGGCCCATCCTTTCCTCCCACATACCTCCCACCCAGGCTGAGGGATCTCAGTTGCTACTTGCCTGGAGGTCTTCGTGTCCCCAGCCCTCTCTGTGGCCTGTTTTCCCGTTATGTAGCCTGGGTGCTCATGAGGTATGGAGGTATGGTCCTGGGCTGGCCTCCTGTCCTCTGTCTCAGCCTCTTCTCCTTAAAATGGGCTCATGCCTCAGTCACCAGGCCCAAGAGGGGACACCCTCCCAGGCTTCTCTCTGCCACTTGGCTTGGTGACATATTTCAGGAGTGTCAGCATTGGGTTTTTGTGGAGATGAGTATTGACAGAATAAAATCTGAGTCTTGCGTGCTGGGGCTCAGAACAGTTCTGCTCGATTCTGTTCTCTGTGCACGCATGCCCCCCGCGCCCCCCGTGCTACTAGGAGTAGAACCCAAGTCTTCATATTACGCTATAAAGCTATACCCCGTGTCCGTTTTTTGGTTTTGATTTTGATCCAGGGCTTTGATAAATGACTAAAGTTGCCCAAGCTGGACTGGAACTCGTCAGGGAGTATTTCTGGTTAAGCCGGTCCTGTGACCTGTGGTGTCCAGTGTAAGGCTGGCTGAGGACCCCTAGAGGCCCCTGTGTGCGCGTGGGCCCAGGGCAGAGGAGGGGGTTGTCCCTAGCCGGGGAATGGCATGCGGGTCAGCTCTGGTCACCTGCCCAGGGGACATGTGGTGCCACCTAGAAAGTGTCAGGTTACGGTTTGGAGACTTTCAAAGCTGGGTTTTCAGAAAGAACTCATTGTCTTTGTTAAGAAGGCCCAAGATGAGAGCTGGCCTCCTGAGGGTGACCTGTGGCCACTGCCCCCAACCCCTCACAGGCCTGGCCTGCACTGGGCTTCTTCCTAGGGGAACAAGGGAAGGAAAGCCTGGGGTGGGCACATGGTCTGCACTGTGACCCACGTGGGAGGCTCCCAGTCCCCTGTGTGGGCCCAGTGGGCTAGCCCCAGCTGAGGCCCTCGCTGAGTCCCCTGCGGCCCCACGCCCCACAGGAGCGGGACTGCCTGCCATGGGGCTGTCTCGGAAGGAGTGGGTCATCATGGCCCTGCTGGGAGGAGCCGCCGCCTCAGGCCTCACAGTGCTCATCCTGGTCCTGGTGGAGGCTACCGATGTCCTCCTGCCCGCGAACACCAAGGTGCCTGTGGCCCTGGGCGGGGTTGGGCCCGGGCCGGATAGGCTCCGGGCCGCCTCCTAACCCAGCGTTCCCCCCAGTTCGGGGTCGTGTTTGACGCTGGCTCCTCCCACACCTCCCTCTTCGTGTACCAGTGGCCAGCAGACAAGGAGAAGGACACAGGCGTGGTCAGCCAGGCCCTGGCCTGCCAGGTGGAGGGTCAGTGGGCAGTTCTGAGGGCTGGTGCCCCAGCTGGTGGGAGGCAAACCAGCTTGAATGGAGGGCTCAGAGAGGCGGGGTGGGGTGCGTGAGGTCACACGGCTGCAGGCGGTGGGGCCAGGCCTGGGCTTACTGCGCTGATGCCACCTGAGCCTGCCCATGGGAAGGGGTGGGCAGACAAGTCTAGCCGCCTCGTGGGCCCTTGACCCACTCCTCCCTGCCAGCCTGTGATCCTCCTTGGGCCCCACACGTCCCACCCAGGCACACGGGTGCTCCCGACACTTTGCCGGCCACAGGGGCCTCCCCTCGCTTCCCAGGGTCCCCAGCTCCCCAGAGGGGGCTGGAAACTTCCAGTGTTGGAGACTGGTGGGCGGAAGGCAGGCAAAGGGACCCGGGGGGCCTGTCCCTGCCTCCCCTCTGCGCGTCTCCGTGCCTTCAGAGCCCCGGCCTTCTCTCCTGTGGGCACCGGGCTCAGGGCACTGGCTGATGTCAAGGTCCTTGGCGGCACGTCCGAAGCTGCTCTCCCTAGATGAGGCCCCAGGCGTGGGCTGCAGGCTGCACTTCAGCCACCCCCTTCAGGCGCGGGGCTTGTCCCGGACACTGTTCTAGGGCCTGGAATCTCCTCCTATGCCCGGGACCCTGCCCAGGCTGGCGAAAGTCTGAAGGGGTGCCTAGGGGCGGCACTGGCGCTGATCCCTGAGGCCCAGCACTGGGAAACACCCGCATTCCTGGGAGCCACGGCTGGCATGCGGCTGCTCAGGTAAGGCCCGGCAAGGCCCTTGGTGTCCGGGGTAGGAGGTGGGCATCAGGAGTGGCTGTTCCAGCTGCCCACCAGCTTGCCCTGTCCCCTCCACCAGCCAGAAGAACAGCTCCCAGGCAGAGGGCGTTCTTGCCGCTGTCTCCCGGGTCCTGCGCCAGTGTCCTTTGGACTTCTGGGGTGCTGAGGTGCTGGCTGGGAGGGATGAAGGTGCCTTTGGCTGGATCACTATCAACTACGTCCTGGGAAGGCTGGTCCAGGTGCCTTAGGCAGCCCCAGGGTGGGCTGCTGCCAGGGCTGGAGCCCGTGTGGTTGGCTGAGACTGAGCACCTTTCTGTGGACAGTACTCCACCGGACAGTGGGTCCAGCCTGCTGAGAGGATGCTGGTGGGCACTCTGGACATGGGAGGGGCCTCCACCCAGATCAGCTTCGCACCTGGCGGCCCCATCCTGGACCACAGTGCCCAGGCTACCTTCCGCCTGTATGGCACCAACTACAGCATCTACACACACAGCTACCTCTGCTTTGGGAGGGACCAGATGCTGCTTAGGCTCCTGGCAGAGCTGCTGCAGGTCAAGGGGATGGCGCCAGGCGGGCCCGGGGTGACACAGGCAGGGAGGGGTCGGGGGTGGCCCAGGCTGCCGCTCACGCCCTCTGCCCACCCCACAGAGCAGCCCCGCGACCTTGCTCCGCCACCCATGCTACCACAGCGGCTACCAGGCCACCCTGTCCCTGGCCACTCTGCTCGAGTCACCATGTGTCCACACCACAGCACCACCACGCCACGCACAGAACATCACGGTGGAAGGGACGGGCCACCCCTGGGCCTGCGCGGCGGCCCTCCGGGGGCTTTTCAACTTTTCCAGCTGTGAGGGCCACAGAGACTGTACCTTCAACGGGGTCTACCAGCCCCCATTGCAGGGCCAGTTCTATGTGAGCACCGCCCTCCACCCCGGCCCGGCTTCCCCAGGGCTCCCGGGCCCAGCTCACCCCTGGAAGGTCTGAGAAGCCCTGACGGCTCTGAGGGACGCAGGCCCCAGGCTCCTGTCCAGGGACGCAGGCCCCAGGCTCCTGTCCTGCGGCGCCCACAGCCTCTGCCGCTTCCCCAGGCTCCTGTCCTGCGGCGCCCACAGCCTCTGTCCCTTCCCCAGGCATTCTCCAACTTCCACTACACCTTCAGCTTCCTGAACCTCACCTCCAGGCAGCCGCTGAGCACCGTGAACACCACAGTTTGGGAATTCTGCCAGAGGCCCTGGAGACAGGTGGGTGGTCCCCTCCTGTCCCACTAGGCTCAGGGGCTTCCCGGAACAGGTTGTGGCAGTAAAGTCTCCGCCCAGGCAGTGGCAGCAGGGTTGGCGATCTGGCCTGCTCCAGGCGGGCAGGAGGCCCTGTCCCAGCCCCCCACACGGGGTGGGGAGGGGGGCACTGCCTCAGGGCCATCCCAGGGGAGCCCTGACTACCAGACGCTGGGCTGGCAGGGGCGTGTGAGGGCCCGCCACGGCTGAGGGTACGTTTGGGGGTCCTGGGCCAGGTGGAGGCCAGCTACCCCGAGCAGCAGCGCTGGCTGAGGGACTACTGCGCCTCGGGCCTGTATATCCTCACGTTGCTGGTGGACGGCTATGGTTTCCACGAGGACACTTGGCCCAGCATCGAGTTCCAAAAGCAGGTGTCACTTCTGCCAGATGTTTGCCCGCTGGGGTTGGGGAAGGGTCAGCACAGTCACCCAGTACCCTGTGCCCTAAACTACCATGTGTCCCACAGGCTGGCGGCACTGACATTGGCTGGACATTGGGCTATATGCTGAACCTGACAGGCATGATCCCAGCCGAGGTGCCCGCCACGTGGAGGGCACAGAGCTACAAGGCCTGGGTGGCCGGAGTTACGTTTGTGGTGCTGACCCTTGTGGCTCTCCTCGGGGCTGCCGCCATCCACCTCCTCTGGCCCCAGAACTAGGCTGGCCTCACAGAGGGGTCCTGGCGGGTCAAACAGGACAGCGCCAGCACCAGGCAGCAGGAATGGGGTGCCTGCATCCTCTAAACCTCACGCGACAGTCAGCAAGGACCAACCCTTTAGGAAGGAGCTCGGACACTGCCTTCTCTGCCCCTGCTCTGGTGGTGCTGGCCATGGACCCCATGGCCTCTCTGCCCCCTGTCCAGACCCCAATCCCTCTCCACCATGCTGCCTGGCAGCCAAGCCTTCCTGCAACCCCAGGCCATGCAGGATCACCGGTCAGGGCAAGGTCGGGCCAGGTGGTATAAAGGTCTGCCCTGGGGAGGCTGGGAGGGTAGAACTGTCGTAGTGGGGCCTGCCAGGGTGCCGGGGCCCCATGGTGATCAGAGGGCTGGCTGGCGGGCACCTGGGCAGGCCATCCCGCACACCATCCCTCCCCCCATCGCACCCGCACCCGGGCCAAGCCTGCTGGGTCCTCTCTCACAGAGCTCAGAGTTCAGGCCACACTGTGGGGAGTTTTTATTCAGACCCTCCTGTGAGGCTTACAGCCGGTCTTCCTGCTCCAGCGCTGGGGCAGGTGGGGCCTCCTCTCCACTGGCAAGGACCACGAAGCACTTGGGGAAAATGCCGACGTGGCCATCCTGATGCCCCTCCAGCCATGCCTCGTCCACTGTGAGGAAAGAGGTTATGGGTCCATGTGCCTGAGCCACCACAGCCCACAGGCAGCCCAGGGCTGCGTACCTTCACCCAGGATGTCCACCGTGTCCCCTCGGCGGAGGTCCAGGTCCTCAGGCCTCTGGGCCAGGAAGTCATGCTGGGCTGACACCCTGTACAGCACTGGCCGACCCGCAGCGCCCTGTGCAGGAGAGTGAGTGAGGCACACCGGGGCCTCTGAGCTCTACCCGCCGCCTGCTCCCACCCTCACGACCCCTTAGCTCACCCGGCACCGGAGCCGCAGGCCTTGGGAGCTCGATGCCACTTCTCTCCACGCGCTCTGCAGTGAGTCCTCTCCCAGGATGGGTATCCAGAGTCCGCCAGCCCCTGGGGCCTGATAACTGCCAAGATACCTCAAGATGGGCAGGACCAGACAGGAGCCCGCCCGGGCCACGTCCTCGCCCTAGGGGCTATGGCCACACCCAACCTCAGATCTGACCACGCCCACCTCTCCTTCCCCACCCCCCACGAGGACCACACCTGCCCACCATCTTGAGCTTGGGCCACCCCCCTCCCCAACCCCAGCCATGCCAACCTGAGCTGTCCCCGTAGGGCCTGGACAGGGAGGGCCTCTGCCAGAAGTGCTCTCAGGCTGGACAGGCTGGTTCTCCTGGGGGCCTGCAGGGCCACGGTGAGGGTGCACTGCACAGTGACTGTCGCAGAGGACTCAGGGCTCTGCGCAGCTGCTCCCTGCGACAGAGTGGGTGGAAGGGCCCTGAAGCCTCCACCTGGGGTGGGTCAAGGCTGAGGGCTGGCGGACCCAGGAGCTAAGCCCAGGAAGCACGGCTGGTCACTCACTTACCCCAGCTCTTAGTACGTCCTTAGAGGGGCCGAGGCCTGGCAGCCCTGAGGACAAACGGGCCAGGAATTCATCTTCCCCAGCCCAGGGGGCTGTTCTGGGGGCAAAAGTGTGGCTGCAGGGTGACTTCCTCCTGCCCCAATCTTGCCTCCAGGACAAAAAGCCTGATCTTGGCTCTCTCCATTCATGGACCCCCACCATCCAAGACCCCCTTACCTGTGGATTGAGGGGCCTGTTTGCCAGCTGGTTCTACCTGGGTCTTCTGCAAAGGAAGCCACAGGATGGGTTCCTGAGGCACAGCCCCAAGGGAAGCAGGGCCCTGAGTCAGGGTGCTGAGTGTGGAAGTCCTTGGAGGACCCAAGTATAAAGGCCCTGGGGCCTTCCGGAGGCCCCGAGTCCGGAAGGAAGGCCGGATGCCTTTGTCCCCGGCTCTGTCATTCTTGGTCCCTTGCACCCGGAAGGTAAGGCAAGGCCCGAAAGTGAGCTGGCACGGGCCTCAAGGGGCCATGTGACACCCGTGCGACGCTGCCCAGCCTTCTGCGATGGAGACTGAGCGCCATCTAGTCCCTCCCCGGGACCATGTCCCTCTCTGCCACACACACTGCCTCCGACCCCATCTAGGTCCAGTGGCAGTCTGTATGCTGGTAAACAGGCCCCGATTACCCTCTACTCTAGTGTCAGCTCACTATGACCAATCCTTCCCCATTCTAGCATGGCTGGTGAGGAGGCCACCCTCTGTCCTCCGGGCAAGGCTCACTCACCAGCCCCCAGGAGGCAACAGACATGTGGTGGTCAGCCCGCCCCACCTGGCCACAGCTGACTTCTGTATGTGTGTGGACTGGATCTTCACAGGAACTGGTTCTTTGAGGGTCTAAGACTTGGGCCCTGGGGAAGAAAGGGTCTCTTGTTCTCAGGGTCCCACCCCGGCTTGTCCAAGCCCCGCCTGACCTGGTCCAGGGGATCCCTGAGACAGGAAGCTAGTGTACAAGCCAGGAACAGAGGTGGGCCTTGGCCCAGGGTCCCAGGACTTGTTCTGTCCTCTATGTCCCCCACACGTGAACATCCAGTCTTAGTAACTTCACTTGCCAAACGGAGTAGGAACCCCCTGCCACGTGGCATTTCACATCACTGTGAGGCTGGTCCCTCCCTGGGCAGCCCACTCGGACCCTCAACTCTCCTTCTGGAGCTGCCTGGAATCATGGTGACCCGAGTCTCAACCCTCCCATGTCTCTGTCTCCCCTATGGGAACGTGGTGAGCGGCTGAGGTACCCCTTTCTCAGCAGTGGGGGCTCCAGCCAGTTTCAGTGTACAAGCAGGCCTGCCAGTCCTGCTCCCTTGTCGGGAAACAGCTACAGAGGTCTGCGGGGCCTCTATTCCACGGGAAAGGGAGGTGTGGAGAGAAGAGGCCCCTTCCTACCGTGGTGCAGCCCTGGGGTTGGCTTCACGGCAGGCTCTCCGATCCTGTGGACACACATGACAACCTTGCCCTGGCCAAGAACAGAGAGCCAACAGGGCAGCTTCCCCCCACCCACCCACCCAACAAAACCTAAAACGGGCCAGGGCAAGACTGCATTTTTTAGAGACCCTCCCACCAGGATGGGACAGCCACCCTAGTTTCCCATCAGAGGAGGGTGGACCGTGAGGCCCATAACTCCTCCAGCATTCTCTCTCCTTGACAAGGGACAGTCCTGCAAGGCCAGGCGAGGACAAGCCGTCCACCTACCTGCTGAGGCTGCACACCCGAGATCTGGTCATCAGGGGTGGTGGAGGCCACTACCTGGCAGGGGACAGGGTGCAGCTGGGCGGGGTCCTGTGGGGTTTGCCCCCCACCACCACCACCTCCACACTTTTGACCCAGGTGGGGCTACCCATGCCTGGCCCAGGATTGGTGAATGACAAAAACACAGTACACGTCACGACCATTTTGACCTCCGGTGCAACTTTTAAAATACTTTTAAATTGGGCTTGGTGGCACACGCCTATAATCCTAGCACTCAGGAGGCTGAGGCAGGAGGTTTGCCATGAGCTTGAGGCCAGCCTGAGTTACACAGTAAGTTCAGGACCAGCTTCGACTACAGAGTTGAAACCCCATCTCAAAAAACAAACTTATTTTTTGTAATAGTCATCTGCAGTGGTAAGTGGACCGAATGGACACGGGAATCCAACCCTCTCCACTACCCCGGGCCTGGGCCTCATGGCAGCATTACCGAGGTCCCCTACACAACGCACTGGCTCCGCAGGCATGGCCGCGTTGCACGTGACCACAGGTGTGTGGCTGGTCCAGGGGCCTGCAGTGTCCAGTCAAGGTGGCCCTTCTCTGTGACCCTGGGAGTTGTCAATGTCCCTGAACTCCGCCCTCCCCCAACCACCTGCCTTTGGAGGTGAGCTGCTTCTCATATCCTGTCACGTCAGTAGTGCTGCCTGGACCTGCCTGGGGTGGGACAATTTGAGAGCCCAAGCCACTCACGGTGCCCTCCCGGGACCTTGCTGTCCGCCCCAGAGCCACAGAGAGGGGCGTGGAGACGCAAACCCAGAAGAGCACGGCCACCTCTGCCACCCTCAGTCGCTGTCAGCACCAAGCCTCTCTCCTACAGCTGGCTCCCACCAGGTCCGGCCTCATGTCCACGGCCCCACCGGGGGTGCCACCTGCCGCCCAGAACCAGTGTGAGGATAGCCCGTGCCCACCCTCTGCCTGCTCAGCCTTGAAATGCCCTGATGGGACCTATGTGGCCTGTGACTATAGTGGAAGCTCAGCTCAAGCCCTGACGCTTGGACACCTCTCCCCTTACCTTGGCCTTGCCCAGGAAGTCCACAGGCTCCAGGTGCTCTAGGTACCGCCGTGGGGGCCGGAACACCTCACCCACGGGGACCTGCCGTGGCTGCAGGAAGGTCTGTTTCTGGGGACAGAGCCATTGCAGACGTGGGTAGCCAGCTGGACCCAGGCCACAGAGCCCCGAGCCTGGGAGCACAAGTGTCACCACGTCCTATGGGCAAGAGTACACCCCGCCTGGCCCCCGTCTCAGCCCTCAAGCCCCTCCATTTCAGAAGCTTTCGGGTCATACAGCTGGTCCTGAGGTCTGAGCCCCGAAGTGCAGACCACATGCTGACCCGTCCAGCTCTACACCCGCCCCTACCCCCACACCTGCCCCTTTACCTGTACTTGGTACAGGGCAGTGTCCAGGCCTTCCTGGGCCCCCTCTGGCCACCTGGAGGCCGCCTCCCCTAAGGTGTTGGCAGCCTCGGTCCAGAGCCCCAGCTGGCACTGCACAGATGCCACGTTGTGCAGCACCTGGAACGAGGGCCAAGGTGATGGAAGGCCCAAACCCCACATCTGTCCTATGCCCAGACCCTCTTACCTGTCCCACGCCGAGACCCTCCCTTGTCCCGTGCCTGGACCCTAATCTGTCCCCGTGCCCTGAACCTTACCTGCCCTACTCGTGGGCCTGCACCTGGGCTCTCCAGCTGTAGCAGCTGAGGACTCTCCCCGTACCTAGCGGGTGGGGACCAGGCGAGCTAGTGCACACCTGCCTCAGTCGTGGGGGCACAGCAGTCATGCCTGTGTCCCGCCCAGGCCACACTAGAGGACTGTGGACTCTTTTCTGCTTAAACCAGAGAGGCTGCTCCCCCTCAGGTAGCACCTCAGGTCACCCTCCAGCAAGTCGGGTGTGTCTGAGCGGCCTAGGGGACACTCAAATGCACCCCCAGTGGGCAGGGTGGGCTGAGGGGAGCTGTGCCATGGTGCCGGTGATTTGCACACCGCCTCCAACACCTCCTACCCACTGCAGGGAAGGTAAACACACAACCAACCTGAAACCCACCCACCCTTTCCTCTGTCCCCACAGCTGGCCATCCAGGTGGTCCTACCTCCCAAGCCTGCAGCCTGAAGTGCAGGCCTAGCTGCGTGTAGTCGATGGCACTGTTGCCCCTCAGCTGTACCAGAGCCTGCTGGAAGTCAGACAGGGCCTCCTGGAACCTGCAGACCACGGGCTTCTCAGTGCCACGGGGCAGGGCTGAGCCTTCCCCCACCCCAGCCCAGGGCAAGTCTGCCAGAAGGCAGAGGAGGTGCCCAGTCCTAGCAGATAAACAGGTCAAGGGCCACCTCCCATGGAGGGCCTGGGTGCAGTTGGAGTCCCCTGCCCAGCGCCACTTGGCTTCCTGCACGTGTGCGTTGCTGGCATCCCCCAGGCCCTCTGCCCAGCTGCTTCTCCCGCCAAGCTAACCCTCAGCCCCTTCAGGAAGCTCCCCGATCCCCACCAGACACTTCCCCCTCTGGCAGGCCTCCTGGACACTGACACTGCCCCTCCCTATTCCACCTCTAGGAAGGGACAGGGGACAAGGTGCAGAATGACCAAGACACGTTCCAGGCCAAGCCCTCGCTTTGCTCATTTGCAAAATGGGCGTAATCCCAGGGCCCTGCTGCTCCAGACACGACGAAGAAGCCAGAGACATGGAGAAAGTGCCTGTGAGCCTTGGCAGAGAAGAGGCTGCCGGCGGTGCCAACTCTGGACCCTGGCTGCCCGAGGGGGTGGGAGGGGCAGCGTGAGAAGAAGGGGCGGTGAGAACGGACCTTCTGAGACAATGGGCATGAGACCAGGAACAGAAGCCCGGAACTTACCTCTTCAGCTGGAAGCGGGCCACGCCCCGCTGGAAGAAGCCAACAGCCATGCGGGCGTCCTTGGCCACTGCTTGGTCAAAAGCCTGGGGACAGAAATGCCCATGGAATGGCAAGGTCTGCAACCTGGCCGCCCAGTGCACGTGGAGCCCATCTGCCAACAAGGATGACCTGTGGGCCCCACTGTCGTGCCCAGCGCCTTTGGAGCGCGAGCAGGCGGCAAAATCCACGGCAGCCTTGCTGTCCCCAGCACCTCGTGACAGGGACAGGGCTCATCTTTGTGGTGTCAAAGCCAGTGTGTCCACCATGAGGACAAAGGGACACTGAAGGAAATGTCCCAGCGTACCAGCAGCAGCCGCCTTGGGGTGGGGCTATGAGCTTTTGTGTTTTTTTTAAAAATCCCTCTTTTGGAAGCTTACACAAATTAGAGGAACAATTCAAGTCACTATATGAGACGTGTCCTTGCGGAAATCACCGCTCTTCCCTAAACCAGACTCAGGCAGGAACAGCAGCCACCAATTAAACACCGGCGACACAGAAGCGGCGCTGTCTCTCCGAAATCCGGCCGAGCAGGGAAGCTGCTGTCGAACGGAGTTTGACCTGAGCTTTGCAGGTGCAGTTGGGCCGGAAGGCGGGGTGGGTGCCGCTGTTTGCTGCCCCACCACACCCAGCAGCCAACTCAGACGTTACTAGAAACCAGCCTCAACTCTCCTCACGTGCCCTGAGCCCAGACAGCCAGGTGTACCGCGGTAGCGGCTCCGCCTGGTGTGGAACCTGCCTGCGTTGTATACATATGCACCCACGGTCGCTTACTGGCTGCAGAGGGGCCTCCTCCTCCTCTTTCCACGGTTGGGAGCTTGACCCCTCACCCGGTTCTCTCCCAGCCCTTCCGCGGCTGAGAGTGGGTGAGGACAGTTGTAGCCCACACGTGACTCACCCGGGAGCCACTCGGGGAAGAACCACTAGGCTGACTTCCTGGAGACACTTTACTGGGGAAGCCCCTAACGACATAATTCACGCAAAAGGAGGCGGAAGAAGCAATGGCGGAGACTGGCCGCGCCTGCTCGGTCTCCTCATGGTCCCATGCGCTGGCCCAGCGAGCGCTCTCTCCTGCACCACTCGGGTCCCTCTGCTTCTCATCTTCGTGGTGACCAGGTGGCCGTCAGAGTTTGTCTGGACAGTAGGGGTCTGGCTAAGCGGCGGGGGAGTGCTGGGGGCTTTTTCAGCACACTCGAGAACAGACATCTCCTTGGGAGCAAAGGCAGAGAGGCACCTGGCCACCTCCGCCCTGCGGCAGGCATGCGGCAGCCTCGGGCACTAGGGTCCCTGAGGGGGAGCCAGGCCGGCCTCCCTGACACGCGGGAGTGTATCAAAAGCCCCGTCCCACACTCTGACCTGAGCCAGCCTCAGGCCTGCTCGCGGGCATGTCCCACCTGGCCGTGCGCTCACCGCAGCCTTTCTGGTGGCACTGGGCATGGCAGCCCGCTGGAGGGTCCTGAGGAACACTGGCCCCCTCCTGGCCTCCGTCAGCTCGGGGAGGGTCTCCTCGAGGGCTCCCCCGCCCAGCCGCAGAGCGCCCACCCCTCATTCCCAGAAGAGCATCCTGGGACACACAATCCCCAGGTGAGCATGGAGGGAAGGGCGGGGCCCCCTGGGGGACCAGCGCTGCCTGGCTCCCTTTCCTTGTGTCCCCTGAGAGGAAGGTTCCCGCCCTGTCTCCTTCCAGTGCCCCCTCTTCGACATTCCGAGCCCCTCCCTGGGGAAGCGGGGGCTCTGCCACGGGTTCCAGGACTCACCAGCAACGCGGCGCTGGGGTCGCCGGCCAGCAGGTGCACACAGCCCACGTTGAAGCACATCCTGGCCGGCGGCTCTGGGATGCCCGAGAAGAGGCGCAGCGCGCAGCCCCAGTCCCCACGCGCCAGGGCCTGCGTGCCCTGGTGCCAGTCGCGCACCTGGTCCCCGAGCGAGCACATTGTGGCCAGGACACTTGTCTGGGTAGGAGGGAGGGTCCCGTGGGCGAACGGAGACGCAGAGCCAGCCCAGGGTTCAGGGCAGCGGCGTACCGAGGCAGACAGAGGGCAGGCGGCGGCTGCTGCGCGCCCGGCGCTGTGTGAGTCCCCGCCAGACCGCGGCCCGGTGGGGCAGGTGTCCGGTCCCTGACCACGCCCTCCCACGGCGAAACAGATCCCTAGCTCCAGCCACGCCTCCAGCCACGCCCCCAGGGCCACGCCCCCGGCTGGTCCCGCTCCTTACTGGCTACAGCCAGGCCGCCCCCTCGCCGAGCCCACCGCCCGCGGCCCTCGCTGGCCACGCCCCCTTGTCCCGCCCCCTAGCGCCTCCGCCGGACTCCGCGCTGTGGCTTGGGCGCCCGGCCCGCCGCGGGTCCCGGTGCTCTGGGTGCATTGTCCGGGCGTGCTGCTGCCGTGAGGCCAAGGTTCCGGGCCGGGCGTGGAGGTGGCGGCGGACCTGCCAGTGCGGGTGAGCGAAGCCGGGCCGGGCACGAGACCTGCCGCCCGAAGGGGGCCCACCCTGTGCGTGTCCCGAGGGGGCGCGGTGGCCGGGGCGGGAGGACTCCCGGGCTCCCGAGGCCTCCCCACGTCCCCCGCGCGGCCCACACGGCAGGGGCGCCGCGCGCCGGCTTCAGGGCTGCCGAGCGCCGTGGAAGCCCACCCGCGGAGGCCCGAATCGGCCTCAGGAGGGTCTTCATCACCGAGGCCTTCAGTTAATGAGCTAGCAGTGAGTTTGGCACCAGCCTGGGCTGCGGAGGGAGGCCCTGTCCCAGGCACAAATGGCAGCGGAGCTGTAGTCCACACCACGACGCATCAGTCTCGCCCAGAGGCGCCGTCTTCCGACCTGCGGCTGGCCACGTTGAACACACATGGTTAGCCATGACAGCATTCAAGTCAAGTAGCCCAGCTCAGCTGCTACTCAGAGACCCACGCACCCTCCTGTGCCCAGTCGGACAGGTGCTCCCCACTACCCCCCCACACCCTCCACCCCCCCACGCCCCCACCCCCGTGTGACCCAGGACAGCTGCGGCCTCTCTGAGCCTGCAGCACTCGCTGGGGACAATCAGCCCGCCCTGGCAGGGCCGCCACGAGAACAGGACCAGCCCGCGGGTGCTCAGGAAACCTCCTTCTCTGCCTGGGTCTCTCACAAGCCTCTGGCAGGTGGGCACTGCCCTTGCTCCTGCTCCCTCGGCTCCCACCGGCCACAGCTCCCCTGCCCTCCCGCCCTGCCCCAGGCTGTGCTCCTGTGCGTCCGCATGTTCTGGGTGTTGAGTCCCGCGCTCCATGGCCCGTGTTCCCTGACAGACGTTCTGGGTGCTCCCCAAGCACGTGACACATGGGTGCGTGTCCCAGGCGGACAGGGGCCTCGGCAGCCCCCGGGGAGCTGGGCTCAGGGCACGCGGCCTCTGGCTTGTGTGGCTCCTCTGCGGCTGTGCCCGGTTCTCCGTCAGTCTTTCTGTCCTCTCGCGTGCCTCCAGGTGGGAGGTGTGGTTTTGGAGGGGCACAGGGGTCCTGGCCAGAGAGGCCTGAGCGAGCTGCTGTTCCGGGCCCAGAAGCCCAGCCCGCATCAGGTCAGCCTTGCTCTCCTTTTCGGGCCTGCACGCTGGAAGAGCCTCGTGGGGCTGGTGGCGAGCCCGGCCCGGAGCCAGATACCAAACAGGGGTCGCGTCTCAGAACCACCTCTGGGGAGGTTGTCTGTTATTTTTGGTCACTGTCTCCAGTTTTCTCTGAAGGCCGGGGCCCCTTTCCCATGATACGACAGTCTAGGGGACAGCTCCCTGGCCTGTGGCCCTGGCTCCTGCCCCCAGGCCCCATGCCAGTCTTGGTCAGCGCTGAGCACAAGGGCCCCCTCCCCTGCCCCCCGCCATGCCCTGTGCACGCTGTGGAGGGGTGCCAAGGCAGAACGGCCCTGAAGACCCCTGGGGAGGTGAAAAGGCCCAGAGACACTCAGAACCAGCAGGGCTAGTGCCACAAGCAGGCGGGCAGGAGGACCTCAAGCATCTGCTCCCTCGGTCAGAAGCAGTGTGGGCGTGGAAGGCTGCAGAATGCCCTGCTGTCATTAGAAGGGGTCTGGGTGGCGTGACTGAAAGCCTTGCCCCGCAGCCTCCTCTCTGTTCTCGCGGGACTAGAGCCCAGGGCCTTCACACCAAGCTATGTCCTCAGCCCATTTTTACTCTTGATTTTGAGACGGGGTCTCACAAAGCTGCCCAGGTGGGGCTTAAGCTTGGGATCCTCCTGCCTCAGCCTCTTAGAGGCCTGGGACTGCAGGCCTGCATCCTGGGCCCAGTGCCAGTGGCCTCTCCTTCCCTCTTCTGGGTTTGGGTGATCCCCTTTGCAGCTCCAAATGCCTGGTGAGGCTGGGGCAGGGCTCCCTGGGTGGGCTGGACATTCGTTGTCCTTCCATTCCGACTGAGGTAGCAGCAGGGTCTTCCCTGTGATTTTGCTCCTGCCCCTCTGGCTGTATTCATGGGGTGCCTGCTGGAGCAGCCTTCTCTGCTGGAGGATGGCGGGGGGAGACCTGGGATGGGCGTGCAGGGGACACGGCCTCCAAGGAGGGGCTGCCCAGGGTGCTAAGGGTGGATATCTCACCTTATGCCATCTGGGCAGCGTGTGGGGCCTCATGTCATCCTGCCTGGCTGGCACGCCTAGGAAGGACACCTCACACTCTCTTGGGACAGGTCAGCCTGTGGCCTCTGTGACCTCACAGTCTTGCAGGGTCCCTGGATGTGAGTGAGCGCCTCAGGGGTCTCCTCCGTGGACATAGGAGACACAAAGTCAGCCTTAGGTGGCATCACAAGCCCCTGCCTCAAGACCCTGGGGGACCTGGCCTGGTGGGAGGAGCAGACCCCATCCTGGGGTGCTGAGCCAAACCTGAACATCCCACTAGGATGGGTGCCAAGGCCCAGAAACACGGAGCCCCCCAGTGCCGCTCCCAGCTCTGTACCCAGGATGTTCCCACAAATACCTGTATGCACACGTCCGCACAGCATTCTTCATACAGACCACAGGAGTGGAAACCAAGGCTGGGCCCGGTGAGGCAGGCCTGTCATCCCAGCGCCCTGGGAGGCTGCGGCAGGAGGATCCCAAGTCTGGGCCCAGCCTGGGCAACTGAACAACTTAGCAAGACCCTGTCTTAAAGTCAGAAATAAAAACGGGCTGGGATGTAGCTCAGTGTGAATGCCCTGGGCTCATTCCCCTGACCACAAAAAAAAAAAAAAGCGGAAATGATATAAACACCTACCAGCTGATGAGCCGCACACAGAAAATGACGCAGCGTCACAAGAAGCAGGGCCGCCCGCCACTGGTGTGGACTCAGGGCCCACCGCCTCTTTCTGCGTCCTGTCACAGCTGCCCAGATCAGCCCCCGCTGTGCAGCCCCGCCCCACATGGGGAAGTGAGGGCCACCCTGCCATGGAGGCTGCCTGGCTGAGGTAGCTCTGGGGTGGGCGGGGTGTGGCCTGGCGCTCTGCGGGTGTGGCATTCAGGCAGGGCCGAGCTACTTGGAGCCTTTGTGTGTAGAGTCCCCTGGGAAGGGCTCGACTGGGGTCAGGTGTCTGGCCGAAACCAGAAACCATCATGATGTTCACTACTTGCGCGTGTTGGTTGTCAGCTGTTTGTTTTGTTTTGTTTTTCTGGTACTAGACACTGAACCCAGGGCTTTCCCAAGGGGCTACATTCCCAGCCCCTTTGTTTGTTTGTTTGTTTGTTTTATTTTGAAACAGTGTCTGGCTAAGTGCTTAAGTTGCCCGGCTGGACCTGAACTCAAGATCCTCCTGCCTCGGCCTCCCAGCATGCTGAAATTGTTAGGTTTTTTTTTTTTTTAATTGTTAGTTTTAAGTGGAAGCCCAAGCTGGCCTGCACTGGAGGCTGCACACCAGCACTGTGCCCTTGTGCGGGGCAGTTTGGGTTAGAGGCAGATTTGCTTTATTATTTTATTTTAGCTACTGAGGTTTAGTACCTGACCTAGGACCTGTGCACTGAGCTGCATCCCCAGCCTACTTTTATTCTCGTGTTTTGAGACAAAGTCTCACAGAGTTACTAAGTCGCACACACTGGGCTTGAGTTTGCACGGGGAGGAAGTTCTGCGCAGGTGCGGCGGCTGCTTACCGACCTGTAGCCTGTTTCTGCATTGCATCTGGCTACCTAGACTTATTTTTCTCTCTTCTGAGACAGGATCTCGCTCTGTGGTATAGATTGGTCCTGAACTCACTATGTAGCCCAGGCTGGCCTCAAACTCACGACAATCCTGCCTCAGCCTCCCAAGTGCTGGGATTACTGGTGGCACCCCCATAGCCAGCTTATGTGGGGAGTCGAACCAAGTGCCTGTGCTTGAGAGGCAGAAGTTCTGATCACACGCTCTAACCACCGTGCTATTCCTCCAGCCCCATTACCCCACTTTAAATGAGGCCAACCTGACAGATCAGGGCCACTGACTTGGTCTTGGTTCTGGGAGGTGCTGCTCCTCTGTGGCCTTCCTCTCCCCTGCCAGCGGCGTGAGAACAGAGGTGGTCTGCAGAGGCGCTAGTGGCTGTGGGGGGCTCTGGGTCCTCCCTCAGGGTGGTGGCCCGCCCAGGGACGCGGCCCCTCTCCTGCTCCTGGGCCAGAGGGCTGGGAGACGCTGGGATGCGGAGGACAAGTGCAGCGGACCCTGTGGGTCAGACCTGCCCCTCCTGAACCTTCCATGGCTACAGTTGCTGGCAGGGGGAGGCGGAGAGGAGAAGGCCCCAGCCCCGATGTGGGGACAGACCTCCGCGTCCCGCGCTGCAGGGTTGCGGTGCGGGAGGAGGCATCGCCCTGGCGGCCAGCGCAGACACTGTTGTAAGCAGGGTCCCCCCGGGTGGGAGTGGGGAGCAGCGCAGGGCCCATCCTGCCGTTGTCAACACACTTGTCTGCAGGGGTGGACAGAGCTGGTGTTGCAGGGACCTGCGGGCGTGCTGGGACAACCTCGGCTCCAGAGTCCTCAAGAAGCCTACACCGCCTGGCTGGGTCTCATGGGCGTGTGGCAGCCCCACCCAGCAGGAGGGTCTCTCTGAGAGGTGGCATGGAGGGGACAGCAGCTGACTCGGGCTGAGGTGAGGGTCTGGGACGGTGGCGACCTGGGCATGTTTGCAGTCCCCTGGGCCCCTGGTAGGTCGGTCCTGGGTAGCCTGGCTCAGTGTGGATCTTTGAATTTATTTTTGCAACAACTGTTTTATTTAATTTTTGAGGTGGGATCTCTCTGAGTTGCCCAGGTTGATCTTGAAATCCTGAATCCAAGTAGCCCTCCTCCTGCCTCAGCCTCCTGAGCACTGGGGATGAGCCACCGCTGTGCCTGAGCTGCTTGTTCTTGAGAGTCGAGTGCCTTCCACCTAGTGCCCAGGTGCAGAGTCATCCAGAGAGGTGGCCTTCAGGGGACAGGGTCAAGGGTCAGAGTGCTGAAGGTCCCCAGAAGTCTCTGAAAGACACCGGGGGTTCTGTGAGCCTCGGCCCCACCGTGGGGGCCAGGCCTCCAAGGTGACGTGGAGAGGGGGAGCTCATGTTCCCGGGGCGCCGAGCCGGGTCCCTGCTGGGCTGCCCACTGGATTTCATGTTTGTTGGGAACTCAGACTGCTGTAATGTGATGTAAGGACAGCGAATGCTCAGGAAGAGGCCCAGGGACAAAAGCCAGCCACCTGGGATGCTGTCTGCCCCTTTACAGACGGGGCTGTGCCCGAAGCAAGTCCTTTCTGCCAAGAATCTTCCTGTTGCTGGAATCACAAGATGTTAAGTCTGTTGTCAGAAGCTTGAACCCTGCCGATACGGGGGGGGGGGGGGGGGGGGGGGGGGGGGGGGGGGGGGGGGGGGGGGGGGGGGGGGGGGGGGGGGGGGGGGGGGGGGGGGCGGCTGCCCTGGCTAGGGCTGCTGGGCGCAGAGGGTCCCCCTGAGAAATCGGGGTCCTGGCTGGCTCTCGCTGACGCTAGGGCCAGGCTCCCTGGGACCTGCTGCCGAAGCAAGCGTCCTGGACTGCTGGGTCTCCTCTCCCTCAGGCCCTGCTCACACCCCAGCAGGGGCAGGTAGGCAGTGGAGGTGTGGGCCCAGCAGAGGCTCCTCGGGCGCTGTGGCTGACGGCGGCGGCTCTGGAGTGTGTGACAGACACGGGGGTGAGCGCGCCCCTCTCCTTCCAGGGGACAGCCATGTGCTGTGGGTACTGAGGCCAGGCCACGAATGAGACTGGCCTGTGCTGGCAGAGACAAAAATCAGGCAGGCCAAGTTGAGGTGGATACTGTAAACGCGAGGGCACACATGGACACAGGGGTTCTTAGCTTTTAAGAATTATGTTTGCATTAATTTTTCAGAGTTTAAAAAGTTTTTTTTCTCCAAATGTAATCCATATTCATAACCCGCCCTGATAGATGGACTGATATAGAGCAAATAAGGAGATATGATATGGTGGAAGGACTGGGCTGCGTCCCTAGCCGCTGCCCTGTGCGGCAGACACAACCCCACTCCAGCGGAGACAGAGCAGTGGGGGCCCAGAATCCTGTGGGCACGTGGGCTTTGCCCTACATTGCCAGCGAGGGGAGCCACTGCCACTTTCTAAGGGACTTTCTGTCAGTGCTCGGCACCTGTATAGGCTGAATGGTGTCCCCTGAAACCTGCGTGTTAAAGGCCTGATGCCAATGGCACTGCGTTCAGAGACGGCTCTGTGGGGGCTGGTGGTGACCGAGGACTGACACCAGGACCTTTGCAACGCGTTACACCTGTAGCCCTTCTCCAGGGTCTTAGCCAGCCACTAGGCCCACCCAGACGGGGCTCAAGCTTGCAGTCTTCCTGCCTCGGCATCCCAGAGAGCCAGGGTGACAAGCCTGTGCCACCAGGCCGGGCTGGGTGGTGGCATTAGAAGAGGTCATTTAGGCCCTAGCCTATGCAGACATGAGGACACACATGTGAAGGGTTAGCCATGTAAGGCACAGACCCTCTCTCTCCTGTGAGAAGCGTAGGTCCCTAGGCAGTGATGAGAGGAGAAGCAGGCCCAGGCTTTGGTGGGGGGCCCCAGCCCAACCACACAATGGCTTTTGGCCTGTGACACTGACTCCTTTAACATGGAAGGACAGAGGTCCAGGAGGCAAAGCTGGTGGGAGACAGAGGGAGAGGCAGAGCTCGGACTGAGACGCCAGCTGGTGCCCAGGCAGGGCACCCGGAGCCCCAGAGGCCCGTCCCTCCCCTGGCCAGCCCACAGGACACCCGGCTGCGGCTGGAGCCCCCTGCGGAGGGAGGACGAGCCCGCAGCGGGAGTACACCTGTCACAGTCTTCACCTTCCAAAAAGCAGGCTCTCAGATGCTACCACGATTATGGGAGCAGAAACGGAAAATGTAGTGAAAAGGGCTGTGAAACAAACTCGAGAGAATCTCCCAGAATGGCCGAGGAAGGAGAGAAGACAGCACAGCCGACCGCCCTCCTGGGGCCTCTCGAGAGCCACCACCCTGCTGCCGACCCCACGTGCTCAGACGCGTGTGCCAGGGGTCGGGTGCTGGAGGGCGGGGCCTGTCCTCAGAGCCAGGGCAGCTGTCAGGGTTGTGGGCACCGCTGGATCCTGCCTGCTGGTCTGCAGAGCCCCAGATCCTTTCATCGCAGGATTATGATTTTTAGCAGAGAATTTCTACTTTGTACATAGTTTCATATCATTTCCATCTCCTCCTCCACTTACTCATGAAGTTTTGTGTTTTGTTTTGTTTTGTTTTGTTTTGTTTTGACAGGGTCTCACTCTGTAGCCCAGGCTGGTTCTGAGCTCACTGTGGAGCCCAGGCAGGCCTTGGACTCATGACAATCCTCCTGCCTCAGCCTACCGAGTGCTGGGATTATAGGCGTGTGCCACCACACCTGACTTTACGTGGTGCTGGGGAATCGAACTCAGGGCCTTGGATTTGCAAGGCACGCACGTTAATCACTGTGTCATTCCTCCAGCCCCAGGACCTTATTTTCTTAGGCCCAGGGGCACAGGCCTGTAATTCCAGCACTCCGGGAGGCTGAGGCAGGATGACCACAAGCTCAAGTTCAGGCTGCACAATTTAGTAATTTGCAAGAACCTCTCCCAAAATCAAAAGCAAAAACGTGGCTGCAAATACAGCTCAGTGTGAAGGCCCTGGGCTCAATCTCCAGTACAAGATCATAGTTTCTTTTAATTTTTTGAGTACGTTTTCTCTTAATTCTCTGAACACGTATAGTTGTGTTAAAGTCCTTGTTAAACCGGTAGTGCTAGCACTCTGGCGGGCTGAGACAGGACTGCAGGTTTGAGCCCAGTCTGCCGCAGCTGAGCAACTTACTGAAACCCTGGATCAAAGATGAAAAGGAAGGAGGAAGGGCTCCGGACCAGTGTGAGGACCCTGGGTTCCGCCCCGTGCCCTCCCCGCAACACACGCACGCAAGATCTTCCTTCATCCAACATCCAGGCCATCTACAAGTTGCTGTCTGTTACCTGTTTTCCCCACATCCCTTTGAGGATAGATCTTTTAGCTTTTTATTATGCACTGAATGTCTAGAGCTGCAGATTGTGGGGACTGGGTCTCGTCACTAATCTCTGAGTGAAGGTGTTTTGTATCTGGCAGAGCTCTGTTTATCGCCGGCTGCCTGAGCCAGGGGACAAGCACAACCCCGGAGGTCTCCATGTCCACATCCGCGTCTACAGTGACTTCCTGGGGACTCTACCAGGACTTGGCTCTGGTTCCGGCCCACTCGGCATGGTCCCACGGCATGGCCGTGCTCTCTTGCTGAAGGCTGCCGCGTGGGCGAGGTCCTGCTGTCAGCCGGCTTTGTGGTGTGCTGTTCGGTCCCGATGCAGGCTGTAGTGCAGACAAGGTCTTGCCTTGTCCCCCAGGGTGTCATATCCTTAGGCCTGGACTGGCTGCTCCTGGAAGTCCATGGTCTGTCCCTGGACCAACTTTCTGTGTTGGCTGGGTCCCCCTTCTGCTCCTTGCTGCCTTTCGATGCACTGTGCCCTTTACCTGCAGCTCTTTCTGGGGACTCTGATAGGCAGTGGCCCCGGCCGTGTTTCTGGCTCCCAGGGTTTCTTTTGTGATGCCCCGCCCAGTGGATGCCTTGCCCTGGCCTGCAGTGCCCCAGTTACATGTGTAGCCGAGGGCCAGCCTGCACGTGTTACACCATGATGACTGATGTGAAGTCTAAAGCAAGCACGTAAGGAGGTTGGTCCACTGTAGGGCACCCACAGCCCAGCTGTGACAGGATCTTTTGCATTGTGATATGTTACCTGAAAAGTGTGAGGCCACAGCCGACCTGGGAGGCTGTGGGACGTGCTTGGCCAACAGAGTCCCAGGAGGACTTACCTTGCACGGGGATGTTGGAAAGGAGCAAACGAAACTAACCCTGGCAAGTGGCCATGCGTGTGTCATTGCTGACCAGTCAATTTGCTGGCTGTAAATTCTGCCTTCTCTGGTTTCAGTGGTCAACCGTGTCCTCAAAACCTATGTTTTGTGGAACTGAGAATTGCACCCCGGGGCGCGGACCTGCCAGGCAGATGTTCTATGAGAAGCGGCGTCCCAGCTTGCCTTTACTTTCTGCTTCGCTTTGAGATGATCTCGCTGTGTGACCAGAGTGGCCCTCCAGTTTGCGCTGTGCCGGGTGCTCTGGTCAAGCCCCCACGCAAGCAGGGATTCAGAGCCGCCTGGTAAGATGCGCTGTGCCACGTAGGTCAGAAGAAAACAGCACTTACAATGCACACCTGACCTCTTTTGAGGAACTTACTGAAACCCTGGATCAAAGATGAAAAGGAAGGAGGAAGGGCTCCGGACCAGTGTGAGGACCCTGGAACAGAGGGAAGGAGGGCTTTCTGCAGCCACGGAGAAATGTCTTCCGTGCATACTCCCCCGGGAGCCTGTGGCCTGGGAGTGAGGGGCGCTCTGTGTCCCTGGCCTAGGGGGCAAGGGTAGCAGTGAGGTGCTCTGCTCCAGTGGCCCCCACTACAGAAGTATAAGCCGGGTCTGCTCTGCCACCAAACCTGCCGCCTGGGCTTTCTCCACCTGCTGCTGCCATCCTTGCTGAAGGCAGGACCGTGTACGCAGAACTGGAACTCAAGGTCCAACCTCATCCCAGCTATGGGGGCAGAGGGGACCCACTGCCTAGGGCACCTTGATGCCTAAGCTGAGAGTTAAGCCTCGTCTGCACAGCCTGAGACCCGGTCGTCCTTTTCTCCTAGGCCCTCACTCCAGAGCCACCTGCCGCCACCCTCAGCCCCACCCAAGGTGGACCCAGGAGACCTTGCAGGGGACCCCAAGGGAACTCCCCTGCTGCTGACCACACTGCTCCTGACCCTGCCGCTGACCCCTGGGTGGCCCTGTCTGTGACCCCACTGCTGACCCTGTGACCAGTAGCGCCCCAGCAGCTGGTGTGTCCCATCCCGCAGGTAGGTGTGGGCTCCTCCGGGCAGGGCCAGGTGTGAGGTGGTGGTGTGGCCCCTGCCTCTGCTTACAACAGGGGGCTGGTAACCCCAGCTACTCCCCTCTGTGGAACTGTCCTCCAGCATGGTCCTGTGGATCCAGGGGTGGTCTTGGGCCTCAGGCCCCTATGCCCAGGTATGTGCTGAGAACAGGACCCAGGGGTGGAGGTGGGCAGGGCTGACCTGCCGTGGTGGCCTTGAAGGCAGAACTGCTTGCCATTGGCGAGGTAGGGTGGGGCCCGGGGGCCCTAGGGGACAGGGGCGGGTGGGGGAGTAGCCAAAGCGTCACCCAGCAGGGCTTGCGGCCTACCAGTCCTGCTGGGGGTGTGGGAGAGAAAAGAGGAGAGACCAGGAAGGGGGCTGGAACCTCTGGCCTGGTGCTGAGTGAGAGACCAGGGCTGCACCCAGCACCCATGTCCTGGTCCCCACATTGTGGAGGGTCCTGCCCAGGCCCTGGTCCCTCACTGAGCAGATGGGTGTAACCAGCAGGCGCTGTTCTCTGACATCTCTCGGGGACTGGCAAAAGCCTGGCGAGCTGGCAACAGCACGGAGGATCGGTCATGGTCCAGTAACTGGCCACAGGAACCACAGCGCTCCTCCTCCACTTGCTTCCCCTGGTGGCCTCTGGACTGAGCCTCCTGGGGGAGCAGCCAGGCTGGGTCAGGAGAGGAGAGGAGAGGCCTTGGGCAAAGGCTAGGGGTCCCAGGAAGTGCTCTGAGGGACGAGGCCATCTTCAGGTCCATCCCTGGCTGGCCCACATTCCTGATGGAGTGTGGGGCCCGTCAACCTAGACGTCACCCCTGGCCCCACTGCTGGTCACCCTGGCCACTGAGTGGGGATCCCCACGTTTGTGGTCTGGGGACCTGGGCACCTTAGCTGTTCTGGGACAGTGCTAGCCTCTGGGCTTTGAGGAGTGTGGCTCAGCCCTCCCAGGCCTGTCCCAGACTGGCCTTGGCCCCATCTGCCTCCCCCAAAGGCCAAGCAGATGGCCTCCATCAGAACCTTAATGGGGCTCAAAGGTGTTTTTCCTCCTGAAAACATAGACTTCAAATTGGGGTTCTAGGCAGCTCCAGGATCTTGACTGGGAATTTCCGAAGTCCTCGGTGATTTCTCAGCCAGCCCGTCCTAGCCTCCGCACAGTGGGGAATGGGGTGGGCACCCAGCCCGCAGATCGGGAGGCTAAGGGTCTTGCTTCCTGTGTCCTCAGCTAGTGTGGCCCAGGGCTTAGGGATAGGGCAGACTGGGCGAGGTGGATCGTGGGTCTGTGGAAGGCACTGCTCTTGGGAGCCCGGGAGCAGAGTGGGGAGGCGTGCAGGGGCCTTTCTTAGAGATCACTGGAGCACATGGGGTCACCCAAGGGTGACCATCAGCAGAGGCCGATGTGGTAGGCAGGGGGTGCTGCTGGCCTAGGCCTCCTGCCTGTCTCTACACCAAGACTGCACCCTGGCCACCCACCTCGCGCAGCACCTAGGGGATGTTGTATCCAGAGGCAGAAGGAGCAGCTTAATCTCAGCACCTTGCCTGAGTCACCTCCCCGGCCGCTCGCCCGCCGTGGCCCCCACCACACCCCTTCTTCGCACTTTGCCGCCTTTTCTTCGCCTGCAGCAGTGGGTTGACGCATCCGGTTACATCTGGGCCTCGACTTGTGTGGTCCTGGTCCCAAGCCGGCCTGGTGCGGGCTCTGGGCTCCATGGGCTGGCGGTCTCCAGGCGGCATTGAGGAAGAGGATGAGGGACGTGGCTCCTGGCCAGGCCTGTACTTTCCCAGGGCATGTGGATGGCTGCCCGCATGCTATCCGCTAGGTGGGTGTCATGGGACACTGTTTCCGCCTCCTGTCCTCACCTGTCACCTGCCCTGCCTGGGCACAACAACTGGGTCCATGTCGACACAGTGGGCATAGTCAGAGCCTGAACCTGGGCCCGGGTCAGCGGGGCAGCAGCCTTCTGCCCAAGAGGTCCTGCGGTTTCTCTAGGAAAGGCTCGCTGCGGAAACGTGGAGGACCAGGGCTGGGTGTGGCCGCCAAGGCCCTTCCGTCCTTCCCAGAACCCCCTGCTTCTCCTCGGGGTGCTAGCCACAGCAGGGGCGTGCCAAGGCCAGTGGCTCTGTTCCTGGGAGGTGGGCCACAGTGCTACGGTGCCTACTTCAGGAGCCAGGTCTAAGAAAGTCAGATCCCCAGGCTGGGCGGCCTACGAGAAGCATGCACCTAAGAGCCCTGTGCAGGGCCCAGATGCCCGCCGTCCCGGGCCGTCGCCCCAGCGTGGTGGCCGGGAGGCTGCTGCTCCAGCCTTGCAGCATGAGGCACATGGCCTCGGGGCCTCCCAGCTCTGTGGCAAGAACGCAAGACCTGCTGCCCGGTCCTTTCCCGGACGCCCCATTCGTGAGAGAGCACAGACAGCTGGGTCCTTGCGCTGTGCAGGCAAAGACAAGGCGCGGCTCCATGCCAGTGTCCCCATAGCTTCTTCACTGTGCCCACCTCAGTGTTCCTCTGAGGCAGGTGCCGCCTCGCGGTGCCGTGGCCTGAGGACTGTGAGAGCACTGCCGGTCTGGCTGCCCCTGGCAGTCCAGTCTTCAAGGTGCAGGCGGAGTGGTCCCAAGACATCCGCCCTTGATCCTGGCTGCCCTTTCCCACCACAGACTCTTGGGTGGGACCCAGGAGTGGGTTGGGGAGGGGTCAGGGTCTCGCTTTTGCACAGGTTGGCCCCAGGACAAGACAGGATGTGGAGGAAGGGTGTCCAGGAGGCAGGGCTGGAGTGGCTATGGGTCTGGGCTGGCCCCAACCCACCTGGTCCCTTGGGCCCAGCGCTAGAGGGAGACTCAAGGACTGATAAGAACGTAGCATCCCCCCACCCAAGGGCCGCGTCCACCCAGCCCCTCCTCGCCCCCTGCCCTGTTCCCAAGGCCTCAGGCTTCACAGAAAGTCACAGGCTGGCTTATCTCACCCATTCAGATAAACGCCTCCGGCATCCTGTTTTTCTTATGTTGTATGAGCAGGAAGCCAGGAAGCCCGATTGTTCGTTTGGGTGCGTCAGTTAGCCACTGCAGTGCTGGTGGTGCTGGCTGTGCCTGGAGTGCCTGGTCCAGCTCTGCCTGCGCTCATTGATTGGACCCAGCTTTGGCCTGAGAGGCATGGAGCTCCCCAAGGCTGCGCAGGTGTGGTTTGTGACCTCTCTGGGTGCATGTGTGCAGCTCTGGATTCCGCTGTGGTCATGGTGGAGCATCCATGATGTCCTATCCTCAGCCATGAATAGGAAGAAGCAGTCATTGGCCAGGCCTTGGTGTTAGGAAGGGGAGACAGTGCCAGCCAGGCCTCCAAAGGCACGGGGATGGAAAAGACACAGGGGCCACCCAGAGCCAGAACAAGTTGAGGTGGTGCCAGCTGGTCATAGCCTAAAATGAGGCCTAGAGGTAAGGTGGGGTGGGCAGGAGGGAAACGTGAACCTTGGCTGGACTCAAGGCGGCCCAGTCCTTGGGAGGTTGTGTAGCCTTGACCTGGCCACCTACTTTCTCTATGGAGATACTCAGAAGCCACCCCTGCCACAGGACTAGTACCTTCTGCAAAATTTTAGAGGATCAGAAAGTCCTTTAGAAAGCTGGAAAAAGCCTGGGGCACGACAGTGGGACAGTGGCAGGAAACCCTGGGGCAGAGCGGGGAGTGGAGAGCCAGCGGACCTGAGGTGTTGGGTGAGTGTTGGCAGCACTGGCCACAGACCCTGTGCCTGGGAACCAGAGGGCCAGGAAGCCCCCGGAGCTCAGCACAAATGGAAAGTGACCTGCTCTGCTCTGGGTTTAGCTGGTAAAGTACACAGAAGATTGGTTGCCTTAATTCTTTCTCTCTTTCTCTCTTTATTTATTTATTTATTTATTTATTTATTTATTTATTTTTGCAGTGTTGGGTATTGAACCCAATGTTGTGCATGGTGGGCCTGCACTTTAACATTAATACATCAAATTTAAATATTAGAGCTGGAGTTTGAACCTGAAACTTTCGCACTGACCTATATCCTAACTAGTTTTGTTTGTTTTTGTTTTTTGAAGTACAGTCTTGCTCTGTAGGCCAGGCTGGTTCTGAACTCACCTCGTAACCCAGACCTCAACGTCCTAAATCCTTCTGCCTCAGCCTCCTGAGTGCTGAGATTAAGGCCTACACCAGCCACGCCCCACTCATGTGGTGCAGGGGAATCGATCAGGGCTGGGTTTGCTGGGGGGCATTTTAACCACTGTGCTCTTCCTCCTGCCATATTATTTGAAATTTCGAGACAAGTTCTTGCTAAGTCCCTGAGTTGCCCGTACTGAGTTCAAATGGGCAGCTCTCCTGCCTTAGCCTTCTGAGTAGCTGGGCTCACACGTGTGCTCCGCCATGCCCTGCTTCCCCTAACCTTGTGCAGCTGTGTAGTTCAGGGCATGAAGCACATCACACTGCGCCCAGAACTCACAGGGCCGAGGCTTTCTGCTTCTGTGTATGTCCGTGCGATACACATCCCATAACAAACAAAGCCCGTGAGCCTGGCTCCACGGGCAATCCCAGCTTCCTTCCATGGACCAAGCTTTGACCAGGGGCCCGGCGCTGCTCCTTGCCTTAGGCAGCCTCCATGGCATCTCTGGGCCGTGGACATGGCCTATGGGTCACGCTGCCCTGCCGTGTGTGGGGGGCGCCTCCTCTGGCCTCGCTTCCATGGCTGACCCTGGGCTCTGTGGTCCTGGGTACATGCTGGGTGTTTTCTGTCCAGGGCTATGGTGATGGGGCGCCCCGCCTCTTGCATCCCCCGTTCTCACCTGAGAGCGGTTCCAGGCCCTCAGCCCAGGGGGCCCCAGCGTGTCAGTGGTGCTGCTGGGCCCTGCCACACGCAGCCTGGGCGCCGTGCTCTGATCCTCTGAGGCAGCAGGGTGTGGTCACTGTTTCCCGGGCTGCTGCGTGGTGACACGTGCTTCTTTCCTGCACCTGCCTCTACCCGTGCCCATTTCCTGTTGTGCCAGCTCTCCAGTTGACAGATTCATTGTGCCACCCGCATCCTGTGGACTTCCCCTCCTTCGAGGTCACCTGGTCATTCTTACTGGTGTCTGAATATGTTGTGAGGCAGGTCGTGTTTCAGCAGGACACAGCTTTCCTGGGTTCCCCGGAGTGGGACCCCAATGACCTTCCTCCTGCCCCCGTACCCCTCCAGCCTGGGCTCTGCTATCACGTAGGCTTGGTGTGGCCCTTGCGTGGCCCTGAGTTCACAGCACTCAGACTCACCATGCACGTGGGTTCCAGCACACATGTACATGCACACACACACGTACATCTATACACGTGAACTGTCTTGGTTACTTTCTGGTGCTGAGACAGAATACCTGACATCCACAGTTTAAGGGAGGAAAGATTTGTTTTAGCTGACAGTCCCAGAAGATCGCGGTCTGTGCAAGGGCGGCTGGCAGTGGTAGAAGCTCATGGCAGAGGCTGGCTGTTCAGAGCATGGCCGACAGGAAGGTCGGGCTGAGCTCCCTGCTCACTCCAGGCTGAGCCCCAGGCTCCACCTCCTCCAGCAGGCCCCCTTCTTCATAGCACATGGCTGCACAGGCCAGATCCGCACCCCAGCACAAGCGTGTGCACACACGTGTGAATACTCATGCACACGCGTGTGTGTACCCACATGCATGTGTATGCCAATACATACACATACGCACGCACAGGCACAGCCTGATGCCATTTGGATTGAAGAGATAGGGAATCTATCAATTGATTTCAGGTGAATTGACAACTTTTCATGGATAACATAATCTGGACCTTCCTCTACTATGTCTTTTAATTTTTAAAAAATAATGTTTTTAACAGGAAGAATAACATAGCAGTTAGAGAACTTGCCCGGCAAGTACAAAGCCCTGAATTCAATTCCCCAATACCACATAAGCATCTGTGATGGCACACGTGGCCAATCTGGGTTGCATAGGGAGTTCAGGACCAGCCTGTACTATACAGATGCAGAACCTTTCTCAAATAAATAAATAAATAAAGTTTGAGGCAGCAGGATCACAGGTTCAAGTCCAGCCTGGGCAAATTAGCAACTTAACAAGCTCCTGTCTCAAAAAAGAGAAAGAAAAAATCTGAGATGTAGCATAGTGTGAAAGTCCTGGGTTCAATTCTCAGTACTGCAAGCAAAAAAATGTTTGTATGTATACTATTAGAGTTACGTCAGGACTTTTTTTGAGACAGGATCTCACTCTGTAGCCCAGGCTGGTCCTGACCTCACTATGGAGCCCGGGCTGGCCTTAGATTCACGGCAATCCTCCTGCCTCAGCCTCCTGAGTGCTGGGATTACAGGCGTGTGCCACCACGCCCGGCTTATGTGGTGCTGGGGAATCAAACTCTGGTGCTTTGCGCTTGTAAGCACTTTAACCGCAGAGCCATCCCTCCAGCCCCAGCATTTGATGTTTTTAGCTTGTTAATGATAGTTACCAGTTTGTGGGGAATGGTTGATTTTCCGTGGCCTTGTGTTGAGTGGAGCCTGTGCTGGACACTCAATCCGTTTCAGCGTGTTTTTAGACTTGAGTGGCTTTCCACGGGATCAGATGCGCCTTGCCCCTCGTGGCTGAGTGATCCCCTTTGTGGTTTGGTGCCTTTCCTCTCCCTCCGGCCGTGAGGGCTGGCCGGCCTCACCTTCACTCTTAGGGGACGCTGGCATTAAGTTCCACGTCTGCCAGTGTTTTCTCACAGATGTCCTTCATGCAGTTGGGATGTTGCCTCTGTCCCCGAACGGCTGAGTTATCGCCTAAATCTCAAACTGAGGGGTTCAGTTTTGTTTTTGTAGTACTGGGGATTGAGCCCAGGTCCTTTGTGCTGAGCTGCATTCCTCAGCCCGTTTTTATTTTTGGTTTTGAGGCAGTGTCTTGCTAACTTTCTAAGTTACCCACCTGGGCTTGCGCTCCTGCTCCAGCGGCCCGGAGTGCTAGGATGACAGACCTGTGCCACTGAGCTTGGCCTCAGGTAGACTTGAGGACATGCTGTCCGAGGCTCCTCCCTGGGGGCTCTTCTAACCGTCTCCACCTGCCACCCCGTCTGCAGCCTTAGCCTCGGGACCCTTCTCCCTGTGTGGATGGCTGCCTGGGTGCAGCACAACATGCCCAAAGCACAGCCCTTTCCACCTGGCAAGCCGCCCAAAAGTAGGAATCTGAGCATGTACAGGTGCGGTAACTCACCGTTCTCGCGGCTGGTGTAGGTTTGAGCTACTGTGAGGCTAAGGCAGAAGGGTCACAAGTGTGAGCCCACCCTGGGCAACTTAATGAGGGCCTGCCTCAAAAATAAAAAATAACAATTGGGCACAGTGGTGCAGGCCTGTAATCCTAGCACTCAGGGAGGCTAGCTCAGGAGGGTTGTAAGTTCAAGCCCAACCTGGACAAATTTGATTTAGCAAGAACCTATCTCAAAAACAAAAATAAGTAGTTCAGTGTGAAGGTCTTGGGTTCAATCCTCAGTACCACAAAAAAGTAAACAAATAGGCATGAGGTTTAGCTCAGTAACCCCCCATGACCAATCCGTACTACTGAAAGTAAGAAGTAAAAAGCCTCTGGCCAAGGAGAAAGCGGGTGGCCCACCAACGCTCAATCAGACAGTGCCATGCAAGGTCAGGCAAGGACAGCCAGGCCGGACCTGGCGTGAAGAAGCCACCTGTGGGGACCCAGGGTGGGGGCAGGCCCTGGGGCTTCACGGACCTGAGCCAAGCTCCAAGGGGAATGCCCCCCTGACGGGCCAGTTCTTAGAGGAGCCCCCAGAGGGCCCTCGGGCTTGGGGAAGCACCTCAGGTGGGCAGGGACAGGCGGAGCAGGGGCAGGAAGGCAGTGGGAGCCATGACCGCAGAGTGGCTATGGGCCCGTGCTGTCCGGTCCAGCTCTCCCCGCGTGTGGCCCAAGGGGAGGCCTCTCCTGCGTCCCGCACAAGCCTCTCGGGCTCTGAGCTACAAGCGCTCTGCACCTCAGAGACGGCGCATGCGGAACCGTCCACAGGGACACAACCTGCACTGCATCAGCTTGGGCCGGCTTGCTGTCGGGCCGTGAAGGGCGGGTGCACGCGGGTGCGGCCTCTCCAGGACAGACGGTCGGTGAAGCCTTCCTGAGTCTGGGCTCTTCCTGCTCCCCCTCGCTGTGCGGACGTGCGCCCAGGCTCTGTCCACACATGGGGACTGGTGGGCCCTCCGCGGTGGCCACTGCAGCTCTTTGTCTGGCAGGGGAGCAGGTCCTGGCCTGTGAGGGATAATTAGTGCACACAGTGGCCGCCACCTCTTGGCCTTATGGCCCAGGGAGCAGAAGGGAACCTCAGCGGGCAGAAGAGTCGTGGGGGTGGGGTGGGGCTGAGTAGCAGCAGTTACCTCCTGAATAGATTAAAATTTAAAAAACCTCAGTGCACGCCGGGCAGGAGGCAGGATGATGGAGGTTTTGTGTCTCCACAGCTCCAAGGAGAAGCCTGGAGGGGTTTGCTGCCTCGAGTGACCCTCTGGCTGGGTGCTGGAGGATGGGGGAGGACCCCAGGGGCAAGGCTCCTCCTTAAAGGCCCAGGTAACCCAGAGCTACAGAATTGACTGCAGGCACAGCCGCTCCCAGGGATGGCTCAGGTGCGCTTGTGGAAGCCACGTTCCCCACTTAGAATGGGGCCCCAATGGAGTGTGTCCCCCACCCGGCACAAGGGCACTGCCCACAGAAGCTGTGGGACCCCACCAGGACAGAGGCCCTGCGAGAGCCACGTTGCCTTCCCGATCCCAGGGCTCCACGGGAGCGTGTTCTGCGCCCCAGCGCAGGGGCCCCTGGACTGCTCAGCTAGGCTGCAATGGCCCTCTGAGCACGTCTGGGTAGGTGGGCTTCATCTTTGGTCCCTGCCCAGTCCCCACACCTTTGCCTCGCTCTCCAGGGTTCCCCAAGACACTGACCAGACATACCTCTGGTTCCAGCCCCTTCTGGAGGTCCAGGCTGCGTCCTTGACTGCAGGGTTCACAGGTGGGACTAGCACTCGCGTCAGGGTTACGGCTAGGGGCTAGGATTAGGGCCAGTCAGGGTTTCAAGTGTGGAGGGGCCTGTTGTTAGGGTTAGGGTTAGGGTCACAGCTAGAGCTGTGACTCTGGTATGGGCTCGGGCTAGGGCTAGGGCTTGGGGTACAGATAGTTTAGGAGCTAAGGTGGGACATCCAGCGTGTCTGGTCTTGGTCTTCCAGAGCAATCGGCACGGACAAGGGTGCAATCCCGTGCCATTGCTGTCCTCTCAGACAGCCCCCCGAGTCTGGTAGAGCCACTGGTCAGCGTCTTCCAACTTCAAGATGTGGACACAGGTGTTCTCCCGGCTCCTCCACCACGAGGGAAAGTTCAAAGAAGTAACCACCCGTGCTACCAGCTCCACAGTGACAGGGACAGAGCAACACCCCTTCATGCCTGGCGTCGGAGTCAGCAAGTATGAGCCAGCTAGGGGCCACAGAGGCCCCACCTTGCGTCCTGTGGGAGTCTGGGTCTGGGTGGGATTTGGGGCATCAGCCTTACAGTGCTCAGGAGTCCCTTAGACTTCCTGACCATGATTAACTTCGGAGTGTAGCCCTGCCTGCCCAGCTGCACCCCACCTTGACTCCCCACGGTGCCTACGTGGGGAGACCTGGGATCTAGAGGCCCAAGGTCTCTGAGTGAGAACAGTAGGGATGCAGTCACCATGGTGGGTTCTGAGTCTCTTTGGTGCGCATTGCTGGCTCTTACGTAAGCCCGGAAGATTCTGAGAGTCAGACTGGACCCCAGCGCCCTGCGCCATGCGTCCTTGGCCTTGCTGCAGCCCCAGCCCTAACTCGGGCTCATGGGAGGCAGTGGGCTCAGTGGGCCCTGCGGTGCTTGGGAAGCCACCCATGAGAATGGTACCCATGGCTCTGGGCAGCCTACGACATGCGGATTCGGTGTTAAACCAGGCCCTGTTCAGGGATGTCCACCACACATGCTAAGGGTGTCCTCCAGGATGTCACTTCAGCCCACTGCCTGTCAGGGCTCAAGGATAAGCCCCCTTCAGGAACGGCGTGGCAGGGAGTGGCCACCTGCTCCAGTTTGGGTTCAGGCACTGGTGTGGCCTTCGCCGCCCCAGCCTGGCCTGACTGTGGGAGGGGCTGCACCCTTGTCTACCACACCCACAGGCCTTTCCTGGTGGCCAGCAACGGGCCCCATGAAACCAAGATGGCGGCCCTGGGGAGCAGTGAGGATGGCAGGCCGGCCCCGCGGCACTGAGCGAGCACTGCGCCCGCAGGAGCGCAGTGTGCAGGAGGCAGGCTAGTGTTTCGGGTGTCTTCGGTTACACTCGAGCCTTTCAAAGAGTGTCTGGGCTGCTGAATGCACCCCACCACCACCAGGCAGCCATCCCGACACAAAGGGCGCTCTTGTCCTGCACAGGCCCCTTCAACGAAGAAAAGCCATTGTCCCCAGCGGGGCCGCCCGGCAGGCAGTGCACGCTCCACTGCCCACCGCCGGGCCTTGCGAAAGGGGCCGCATTCAGGCCTGTCCGCTCGGATTAGCAGGCGCTCACGACTCAATGTGCTGCGATATTTCATGTCGAGGGCAGCGGCTGGCCCTGGCTGGAATGAATGCCTGCTTTTGTCCGCTGAGTTATTTTATTTACATTTTTTAAACAGCTTATCAAGGTAAAAAGATAGCTTTGCTTTAAGGAGGGAGAGAAAGGCTCCATTGGCTCCAAGCCGGTGCAGAGGTGGGAGGCTGGGCAGGCGCTGGGGTCCCCAGCCAGCCAGGCACCTGCCCGGCCCTCCTGCCCTTGGAGCAGGGCTGAGGACTCTGGGGGACACTGCCTGAGTTGCTCCCTAGCCCTGATGTGGCTCCTGGGCTTGTCTGGCCTCGGGTTCTATTGGCCCCGCTGTGGCCGACCACAGGTGTCTTCTTAATGATGTCTCCTTCCTCCAGGGCAGCTGGATCAGCAAGGCGCAGGTGCACAGACCCATTGGCCCAGCCCACTTCCGGGTTCTCTTCCGCTCTGTGGAGCCTGCCTGGACAGGTGATCCTCCTATAGCCCAGGTCATGTGGCCAGCATGAGCAGTGCAGAGCTAGTCTGCCCTGTGATTCCAGAGACACTCTAGCAGAAAGACCAGAGGCCATGTGGAGCCAGGCCCAGCCACGGACAGAGGCCACACAGAACCCCTAAGCCCCAAGAGGGGCCAGGCCAAAGAAGTTTCTTGGTGGCTGCCTCAGGAAAGCCTGGGTGCCTGGCCATGGCCAACACAGTTGGGTAGGTTGGCCTGTCAGAAACCCCAGGGCTACCAGGTAACATGTGGACAAAGGGCCACACCCCCACCTTGCAGCCTCCGCCAGGGACACCTGGCCACCAGAGGGCACCCCGTGAGCACAGAGAGCTCCTACCCTGTGGCCCGGGAGCCCTGGTGGCCTGTACCAAGGGACTTCAATTATTAAGGGAGGTAGACACCTAGACCCTGACAGGGTTTTAGACACTCCCCAAGCCACCCCCAGGGCAGAGAGTCCCCACGTGGGAATAGCCTACGAAAGGCCAGCCAGCAAGCAGGGCCTTGAAGGCAGACGCACGGCTCCCAGGGTAGCAGCGGGCAGCCCTGTCTCTCGGCCCCTGCCTAGGGGAAAGCTGGGGAGAGGGCGATAAGGTGGGCTGCCGCCGTCTGAGTGTGGTATGAGGGTGAGGTGCCTGTGTGCCCGCTTCCCCGGCTCCTGCAGGCCCTGAGGGGGACCTCTGAAACGGGAAGCCAGAGCCTGCGGTGAGGGTGGGCAGGATTCCCAGGGAGGGTCCCTGGACCCCCACAGGGTTCCCCCGGCCGCTCCCACAGATCCTCTCCCCTCTCTGAGGGCCCACATCCGCTCACCACCCTGTGACCCTGTATCCGCCCCCCCGCCCCGCCAATTTCTACCCCCACACCCTTTTCTGCGCCCTGCGCCCCTCACCGCCCTGTGGCCCTACACCTCCCCGCTGCCCCTGCACCCTACTGTCCTTCAACCCTCCCTACCATCGCGTAACTCTGCACCTGCACCCTCTCCCCACGATTCTCAAGCCTGCCCCACCGCCCTGCACCCCCACACTGGCCGCTGACCCTCCACTGCCCCGTGGCCCTGCCTCTCACCCCCCAAGACCGTCCCCTCTGCTCTGCATTCCTCCCAGCGCCCTTGGACCCCACCACTGTGCACCCGCCCCACCACCTCGTGCCCCTCCCCCCCCTCCAACCTGCAACCCTCCTCACTACGCTGCAGGCCCTCCCCTTGGCCACGTGACCCTCCCACACGCGGAGGCTGCAGCTCCTGGACCAGGGCCAGACTGCGGAGGCCCAGGGTCAGCTCTGTGAGAGGAGAGCCCACTCACACCCCTCCTGCAGCCAGCCTGGATGCTGCGCTGAGAGGGCCATTCCCAGGCCGCTATTCTGGTCCCTGAGTGCGGGGTGGGGCACACGTTGCTCCGTGGCCACTCCTGATGGCTATTTTTGCTCATAATGGGAACACGCTATATGGAAATTATTAATAGCTCTGTGAGCCTGTGGTACGTGCGGGCAGTCAGGGCCGGCACTCACTCTGCCTATGGTAGGGAGGCCCTGGCAGCCACCGAGCACATAGACTGGGGCCGCTTCTCAGCCACACCCTTGCCCCATCGAGGGCAAGCTGGCAGCGCATGGTTGCTTTGAAAAGGTCTGCCCACTGTCCTCACCGGCCACTGTCCTGCCTTGTGGACGGTGTTCCACAGAGCTGTAGGGCCTGAAAGACCAGAGGTCCCTCTCCGCCAGGCCCCCAAGTAAGGAGGCCGGTGGCTGTGCCCCCCTGCAGCCTCTCCGGACCAAGTGGCCATTTCTGGGAGGAGGCAAGGAGGGCTGGGCACACAGGCTTCGTCTCTGTGCCACCCGAAGCCAGCAGGCCCAGTCTGTGCCTGGGATCTCTCCACTGTTTCCCTCGCACCAGGCGCTGCTCGGCTCGGGGCTTTCTGCCAGGTCCCATCCTGGGCATGCATCCTCCCACAGGCGCCACGGCCGTGCAGGGCAGGAGCCCACAGTGGGACGGAGGCCTCACGGGCCTGTGCACTATGCCCCTCTGCCACCAGGCACTCGCACTGGACACCAAGCTGAAGCTGCAGCCAGAGCTGAATGTTGAGAAGGTAAATGTCTTTCTCACGTGGATTGGTCACGTTTTAAATGTGGGCAGAGTCCAGGTCTCCAGAGCAGTTTAGATTAAACTTGGACTCAACCCCCGTCTTCAGAGTTTAGGTTAAACTTGGACAGAGCCCAGATCTCCAGAACAGTTTAGGTTAAACATAGACAGAGCCCAGGTATCAAAAGAATTTAGGTTAAACGTGGACAGAGCCCAGATATAGTTTGGTAGGGTGGGGTGTCCCCCACATTGTGCCGAGGCCTGCCAGGGGCTGTACACTACTGAGGTAGCCACCTTGCTACAGAGCCCTCTGCTCTGAGATGCCCAGTAGGCTGGACTACCCTGCCTAGAGAGCACAATAGGCCTCGCCGGGCACTTGGTCCTGGCCTCAGGGCCTGCACCACAGCTCCACCCTGGCAAGCAGGAGAGGGGGCTACCATCCATCTAGAAATTTCAGGACAGGTGGCTTAGTCCTCAACAATGGTGCACTGGGACAGTGGTCCGGCTTCCACTCTAAGGACTTGCTCCACCCTTTCCTGGGCACAGAGGAGCTAGGTGCTGTGTCCAGCCTGCTCTGCTCAGGGTAGGTGCCCAGCCTGTGCACTCTCCCTGGGGTCCTGCCCTGGCACATAAGCCTGAATAGTCTGATGTATGTCTTTGCAGAAGTGGGAAGGGAGGCGGAGTGGGGACATCTATAGGGTCCGTGGAGGGCTCTGCCAAGACCAGTCCTTACTGGGGACAGCCAGTGTGTACCAGTGATACCACTAGGGCTCCCACCTCCTAGGCCTAGGCTTCTGGGAATCTTGCGGATGTGGCCCCCGTTCCCCTGCTAGCCCATCACCTTTTCCCTGGGGACCCTGGGGTCACTGCCAGCGGGGGAGCAGTGTGTCAGTGCACCTCCAGATTGCCAGTGAGCACAGTAGGTGGCAGCTGAAACTTGAGAGGCTTTCAGCCCTTTGTTGGGGGTGAGGATGACCATATGTGCCAGCATGTGTGTGCGGGCACGGTCACGGGACTCGGTGCAGCAGGTATGCCTTCTGAGGAGCTGAGGCCCCTGCAGGCCTCTGGGAAGTAGGTACGTGGCACCGCCAGCCCTTTGGTCCTCCCTCTGGCCCAGGTCCCAGTCTTTGCTCCCCACAGATGAGCACCCTGCTGCTGCTCCAGGACAGGTGGAGCCTTGTAGAGCGCCCCCATGGATGGCTTCCCCAGCCTGCAGACGAGGCTTCTGGTCCTTATGGACTCCTGGTGCCAGCCTGGCTTTGACATTAGGGACATGGCCGGGTGAGTCCCATGGTCCCAGCAACTGGGGCTGCACAGTCTCCCAAGTGTGGGGCAGGGGCTTGGCAGGCAGAGGCATGGGCAGCACTTGCCACAGCTTCTGACACCTGGATCAGGGCAGCGGTGACCATGGCCTGGTGGCTGCTTTGGAGGAGTGAGTGGGGCAGTACATGGCCACCCCAACCAGCAGGTGGCAGAGGCTGGACACTCCTCCACCCACACAGCCCCAGGCCCCTCAGCCATGAAGCAAGGTGTTGATGGCAAGGCCTCTTCCCTCCCTCCTTGGAGCAACTGCAGCCACTGGCTGCCTCATCCTTGGAAAAGGACTGATTCTCCCTGTCCCTGTCGTTGTGGTTTCTCACGACGCAAAGGAAGCGGTGGTGCCTTTGTGGTATGAAGCAGGCCCATGCTGAGGGGACAGCGAATTGTCACCACTCTAATGACATTAAGCAGACAGATGAAAGGCTGAGGGTTGGTCCACAGCTCGGAGCATGAAGAGGGCAGCGAGATGCATGGGAAGTAGGTGGGTAAAAAAGGCCCTACAGTATTGGTTGGCGTTAATTACAGGCACTTGCCCAAGTTCATCATTTTAACCCTTCTTCTTAGGTCCGTCCGCTGAGAGGGCCAGGATGCATGAGGTCCTGAGTGATACGCATTCGTATCAGCCAGGTCTTGGGCTCCGAATACTGTTCTGTAATAAAAAGAACGAGCTCTGTGGAGAAGAGGCTGAGCATGGCCTCCACGGTGGCTGTGGGGCACGGTGCCCATCGGCCTCCAGTGAGGCTCAAGCGAAGTGGAAATCTGTTCACAGCTGTCCCAGCCGGTGAGGGAAAAGGGACCAGTAAAATTGAAAAGTCACCATATTGCAACTACCAAGGAAATGATTGACTCCAGCAGCAATGCTGAGAAAGACAGAAAACCCACATTACCTCTGTGAGGAAAGGTGCCGTCACCACAGAGCCTAAAGATGCCATCACGGCAACTGAAGACATAGACCCCACTCTTGAGAGACCCATCAAAACTCAGAAAAGGAGGAAATTGAATAGTCCTACTTCTGATAATCAAATAAATTGAATCCATAGTTTAACAGTTTCTCGACCACAAAAAAACTTTGTCCAGTGGTTTCACTAGTGAATTCTTCCAAATTCTTAAAGAGGAAACCACGTTAATTCCATGCTCTCTAGAGAAACAGGAAGAAGGAAGCTGTCCATCCCAACTCGCTCCGTGTGGCAGCTTAAACTCAGCCACCAACACCTGAAGACGGCATGAGGAGGAAGGGCAGTAGAAGTTTAATGTATCTATGGACATAAGCGCAGAAGTGCTAAACAAAAGTATCTCAATCAGCTAACGCAATGGTCCCAGTCTTTTTGACGCCTGGGACTAGTTTTGCTGAAGACCATTCTCCCATGAAAGGGTGGCACTTGTTGGGCCACAGGCTGCTGGAGCGCAGCTCTGGAATAGCAGCCGCTGAGCGGGGCGGAGCAAAGCTGGGCCTCCTGTCAGTCCACAGCGGCGCCCTGAGGAGAGGAGTCCGCTGCTGGGGGCTGGGAAGCTCTTCCTCAGGAGAATGAGACATGCTCAGATGAGTAGGAAGTGTGTATCTGGTGAAGGACCACTGCTTGAACTATGTAAAGACCTCTTATGCCAAGCCCGGTGGTGCAGGCCTGTAATCCCAGTACTCTGAAAGGTGGAGGCAGGAGGATTGCGAGTTCGAGCCCAGCCGGGTGGCTTAGCAAGACCCTGTCTGTAAAGCAGAGCCAAAAAACTGGCTGGAGATATTAGTTCAGGGTGAAAGCCCTGGGATGGATCCAAAAGAGCAAAGCAAAAAACCTTAAAGCAATAAGGAAATGAAAAGTCTGGTTTAATATTTTAGGACTTGAGAACATGCATTAAATTCACGATGTGCATAATCCCATGCACTTAGAAACGTGCGGCACGCGCGTACAGCCCCTGACCGTGGGCACAGCGCGCTCCGTGTGGGACATTCTGCGCTGTGGGTAGCGGCGTACCTGCCTCCCTGACCTCAGTCTTTACCCACTGGGTCCCAGTAGTCCCCTGGCCCGCCACCCTCCATGGCAACCAGAATGTTGTCGGACAGGGCGAGGTGTCTTCTTGGGTGTAGGAACAAGATCAGCCCGGGCAGAGAACGCCTGTAGCAGATTGGGAAGTGTCACAAAGCCGGTTAGTTAGAGCCACTAAGATGTGTTTGGCACTGAGAAAAACAACTCGGGAAGTGAGATGTGAGGTCCATAGTGACTGCCTGGTAAATAGATGGGAATTCATGCCAAGGCTTCAATTTTGCGTCTGGAGTTGGTGTCCTTGGAGTCTTCCTTAGAGAGGAGGGCTCCTCTTCGCTTCAGGTTTCTGTCTTTCAAGGCTCCAAACTGCCCTTTCAGGGTCTCTTAGTGCAGCAAACCTTACTCCAGACAGCAGCTTCCAGGAGGCACTCAGCCTCTAGTTATTTTGGTCAAGGAGATACAGCACTTACTTCATACGCTCCAGAATATTGAACTTCGTCTTTTCTCCCTTTTTCTACTTTCAGGACCAGAATGTGACAGGCAGACTTGGGATTTGGGTATTGTTTTACGTATTTGAAATCTAGATCAAATATTGATGTAGAATTTTTTAAAAGTCCATTTAAAATCGGGTAAGATATTTCAACAGTAATTTCACCAATAAGCTTACAGGTGGAAGATAAACATTAGATAGGTGCAAATTCAAACAGCTACACACCTGTTAGATTGGCCTGCATCATGTAATGACCACCACTAAAGCTAAGAGCGTGTGGAGCTGCAGGGCCCGCGTGCACTGTGCAGGGAACTTCCAGTGGTGCCACCACCCGGGAAGGCAGTGTGGCTGCTTCTGCCCTGTGGCCCAGGGCTCACAGGCCTTGGTACCCACCCTGCGAGGCTGGGAATCACATCCTTACGGAGACTGCATACAGATGCCCATAGCAGCTTTGTCATGGTGCCAAAGCTTGGGAGGAACCGAGATGTCCTTCAGGGGTGAACGGGGACACAAACTTGTCCACCCAGACAATAGAATATTATTTAGTGCTAAAAAGAAATGAATTGTAGCCGGGCATGGGATGCATTCCAGTACCTGGGATGCTGAGACAGGAGTCGGGGAACATCCGAGGCAACACAGTGACACCCTGTTTCAAAAAAGGAGAAGAAATGAGGAAAACACATAGGAGAAGCCAGTGCGTATCGTTACGTGAAAGAAACCAGCCTGAAAAGGCTGAATCCCGGCACCTTGAATCCAGTGATACGACCCTCTCGGAAGGGCCGAGCTGTGGAGACAGGAGGCGTAGCAGAGGTGCTGGTAGACGGGGCTGCTGGACCAAATACCAACAGTTGCAACTCAGAGGAGGACAGGTTTCATTTGACTCTTGGCTTCAAGGGATCCAGTCCATGGCTGCCCAGCTCCAAGCATGTAGAGCATGATGGGAAGGCGGGGGGCAAAGCCGCGTGGCCCGTGGCCGCAGGGAAGCGTCGGTCACTCACCCTTGAGCTTAGTGCTGCCCGTGGGTTTCACTGCACACCATTTATCTGCAACAGAAGCTCATTTCCGTGTAATCTGTCAAGAATTTTTTTTATTGGGAATGGATATTAGATTTTGTAAAATGCTTTTTCTGAATCTATTGAGATGATCTTACAGTTTTTCTATTCTAGTGTGTTCATATGGTCAGCTATATTACTTACTGTTTCTAATGTTAAACCAACTTTTCATTTTTGGTCAGGATACAGGATCTTTTGCATTTTTTAGATTCAATTCACGATAACTTTTGGTAAGAATTTCTGTATCTATGACAGATGTGGTGATGCATGCCTGTGGCTGTGGTTTGGATTTGGAGTGTGCCCCGAAACCTCATGCATGTGGATGTGACGGGATAACTGTGGAACGGGGTGTTCATGGGAGTTGGGACCTGGCTGAAAGGGTAGATGCTTGGGGTTTGACCTGGAAAGATTGTGTCAACCTTTGGGGACTGGGAGCTACCCAGGCAGAGCTGGGGGCGTTTGTTACCTCATGGTGGGCCAGGAAGTGGGGGGCACCACCCATCCTGGGTCTGGAGGCCAGACTGGCAACTGAACTAAGCAGAGGAAGGAAAAAGTGACAATTACAGCTTCTTCCCGGAAGACTCTGGCCTTGCTGGCTGCCTGCGAACGGACTGTGTGAGTGAAAGCTTCCGAAACTGTTGAGCTCAACGAGTCTTTTCTCCCTTAAATCGGGGACGTCGGGCATTCTGTCAGAGCAGTGAATATGTAACTAAGAAAGTAACTAAGACAGAAATTGGTACCAGAGGGGGGGTCATGGCTGTGATTTTACCTGACCATGCAATTTGGAAGCCTCTGAAATTGGCTTGCAGAAGTTTAGAGAGGCTTGACAGACGCCGCGTGGAGAAGCCCTAGAGTGCCATCAGCGGAGCTGCACACAAGACTCTGGGCAGCACTCAGAGGGCGACGATACGGACAGGAGCGTGGACTGAACAGGCTGGGATCAAGAAGTTTCCGACGGGAAGGAGGACATTAGTAGCAACTGAACCACGGACACCACGGGTGCTCCTCCCTGGCAAAAAGAGTGTTGGCGTTTTGCCCTAGTCCTGACTTGGTTCAGGCTCCGCCTGAAACTGAGATTAAGGGTGGTAGATTACTTAATCTGGCAGAGGAACTCTCAAGGCAGCCCAGATTACTTAATCTGGCAGAGGAACTCTCAAGGCAGCCCAGTGTTCGTGCTCCCACATGGGTACTGCTTGAAGCTTTTCGCTAGCTCTATGGCAAAATGCAGTGGAAAAAATGGCAGAGAAAAATGACATGAAAAGCTTTGAGTTTTGCCAGACAGAAAGGGGCAGAAAACACAGGGACGTTAAAGAGATTAACACTGAAAAGAAGCCATGCGCTTGGAATCGGGACCGTAAGAGATGCCTTGAGGGTGGCTCAGGCCTCAAGAGCATCCCAGCAGTTATGAACTGAAGGGTGGGAAGGCACGTGACCTTGCTCTGACCTGGAGTGTGCCTACAAGCCTCATGTATGTGGGTGTGACGGGATAACTGTGGAACTGTTTGTTAGTGGGAGTTGGGGCCTGGCTGAAAGGGTAGATGCTTGAGGTTTGACCTGGAAAGACTGTGTGAACTTATTGGGACTGGGGCCCTGCCCAGGACAGCTCTAGACATTTGTTACTGACTTGTAGGCCAGCACCACATACACCAGGCATTGATGGCACACACTTGAAATCCCAGCTTGCAGGAGACTAAGGCAGGTGGGTCGCTGTGAGTTTGACGCCAGCTTGGGCTACCTAGTGAGCTCAGGACCAGCTTAGACTACAGAGGGAAGGCCTGGGGATGGAGCGCAGTGCAGAGGCCCTGGGCTTGATCCCAAGCGCCACACGCACAAAGTGGAACGTGAGTAGCAGCAGTGAGGTAGCAGCAGACTGGGGTTCTCTCCACAGGCAGCACCCACGGGTGACCTCCATGCGGCTGGACAGCCTGCTCCCAGCGTGCTCAGCCGGCAGGTGCTGCGGCTACAGAAGCAGTACAGAGTAGACCCTGGTGCGTGCCCAGTGCTGGGAGGGTAGGCACCGTACCCTGAGGAGGGGCAGCTCCCCGGGGCGTGGCTCTCCCCTCCCTCCCTCCTCTCTCCCTCCTTCCCTTCCCTCCTCTCCTGCCTCTGTCCTTCCTCCTCTGCCTTCCCTCCCCCAGGCTGTGTTGAGCATTACCCTGAACCCCCCACCAGCCCTCTGATGTTCCTCCCTGACCCCTCTGGGGGCCTGCTGGGAGCGCATCAGGGGCCCCAGACCCACAGGTGGGGACCCTCCCTGCTCTGGGTGGATAGACCCCTCTGCCCTCTGCAGTGAAATCCCTGCAGCAAGGCCCCCAGTGCTGGCTGGGACACCCCACAGCCTGAGCATGGTCACAGCCTGCGGGTGGGTGAGTTCTGTGAGGACTCCCAGCCTCGTGTGTGCCAGGTGCCCTTGGGGTCTCTGGAAGGGGGAGGCTGGCTAGAGTGGGCATCTCTGTAAACAGGTATGCATATGTAAACCCACATGCATGTGTGAACAGGTGTGTATGTAGAAAGGCACACACACGAACAGGTATGTGTAAACGGTCATGTTCATGTGTGCATAGGCATGTGTATAAACAAGCATATGCGTGTGTAATAAGCGTGTGTATAAAAACAGGCAGGTAAGTAAACAGGTGCGTGTGTAAGCTGGTATATGGGAGGGGCTTGCCTAGGCCAGTGCTCGTCCAGCAGAGAGGCCAGGGAGCTGCTCCAGCACCACGATGCAGGAAGACCCTGCCTGCCTGCAGCACAAAGGCTGGGAGGCCACCTGCAGGCCCCTGCCCGGCAAGGAGCACATGAGACCCCAGGGAGCCTGGGGACAAAGCTGTTGGGGACCTTAGGGCCTCCGTCAGAGTATGAGAAAAGGGTGGGTGTCCTTTCCTGGAGAAGCTAGGAGGTAGCACAGAGCTACCCATGGACCTGTGCCCTGTCCCCAGCCCCTGGTGTTGAGAGACCCATGCCAGCCATCCCTAAGCCTCCGTCACTGAGGCCTGCCCTCCCCTTCAGCCCTGTGTCCCAGCGCTGTCACCAGCAGCAGCTGGGCACCCTCCCATACCTGTGCTATGAACGGTTTGCGGAGGCACATGGGGACAACACACGGCTGAGGTCAGCTCTCAAACTCCAGGGTCAGAGGCTGCGCCCAGCACTCCTTGTTACAGAGCACCTACTGGATGCCCGGTCAGCGTGGTCAGCATCTGCGCACAGCCACCCCAGGTGCCCAGGCTAGTGCCTACTCAGACAGCCCTGTGCAGGCCCAGCCCGGGCAGCTCTGGACGCTCCCGGTTCCAGGTGGTGGGACCCCTGGGCGGCCAGGATCCTCCCCATGTGTGGAGCTCAGGGCAGCCCCTAGGGGCCAGCGCAGGCCCAGGCAGGGAGGGAGGGTCCTGGGGTGCCTGGTGGTGACCAGCACCTTCTGTTTGCTTTGCAGAAAAGTCTTTCTCCAGAGAACTGGGCGGGCCACACGCACGTGAGTCAGTTGCCCCATCTGCTGACCCTTGGGCAGACAGTGTCATCTGCAAGAGGCCAAGTCCTGTGCAGCCCAACATGGGCACCTGGGTGCCTGTGTGTGTGGCACACGCCTGTTCATATGTAGGACCCTGGACGCCGAGGTCCAGAGCAGTCCCACAGCCAAAACTGCTCCAGGCTGAGAGCGGCATACCCGGCGTGTACACACCGGAAGGGTGTGTGGGGCCCATGGCATGTGCGTGCTGTCAGGCCCCCCTGGCTTCCTGGGATACGCTGAGGTTGCACTAGGGGTTGGGTCAGCCCCTGAGCACAGCGGAGTCTTGGGCCAGGCACAGCGGACTAGGAGTGGCAAGTCCTCAGCCCCAGCAGCGTGGTATGTCACGAGTATGACCATTGGCAGTGCCAGGCCAGTGCCCCCAGGAAGAGGTGGCACCTGGCTAGGGTAGCGCTCAGCTGTGGGGAGAGGTGGCGGTGAGTCACTGGAGAGGAATGCACAGTCGCAAGTAGAGCGGAAGGCCAGTCACCTGGTGCCAAGGCCAGGCTGGCCAGAAGGGCAGCGGACTTCCGGAAGAATGCAGAGGAGTTTCCACGTATTGTCGTCCACGTGGGAACACACGGCTGGGGAAGCGGATGCCTCAGGCCGTCGGGTGAGCTGAAACTATCTGGGCGGGAGGGGCACCTTGGGGACATGGAGCCCATGGCGGCAGGAGGCCATGAGAGGCAGGGTCCCTGGCCCTCCCCACGGGCCACAGAGGCTGACCTGTGGACTCAGGGACCTGGAGAAGGGCGGGGGAGAGGCCCACAGAGGGCCATGGACTGCAAGGCCTACGACCCTGCGTTGGGCGTGGCACCGATGGGGAGCTAAGCGGGAAGCCCAGGCTGTGGGAGCCAGGTTCCTCACGGCCTGCTTGGATGCTGTCCCCAAGGGGCTCCCAGGTACTTGCCAGGTGCAGCACGGAGGGGTGGGGCCCATGGGGTGGCCTTGGGGATGCCCTAGCCTGCTCCACACACTGCTGTAACCACTCTCCCTCATCCTCCTGTGGTCCCCTGATACCCAACCAGGGACAGGGTGTGGTCATGCTGAGGCTGATGAGATGCCAGGTACTGAGGTCCCCAGGCCTCAGCCAGCATCCCCCCGAAGCCCAGGCCCGCAGGGCAGTTCAGACCCAGCAGCTGCACCAGCCTGTCATGCCTACCCTCTGTCACAGCCTTGCGGGTAGTTGGCCTGGACGTGGAGTGCAGGCCCTCATTTGCAATGGCGGGCCGGCCCTGGGCATCGCTCCTCAGGTGGCTGAGGAGGGACGGGTGGTCCTGCTGGATGTGCCTGCTGCCCCTCAGCCACCAGGGGGCCAGGGGCACAGGCCTTCTCTCAGCTAGTGTCCCAGCTCCTCTCGGGTCCATCCATCACCAAGCTGGGTGCGCATGCACCCCCACCCCAGGAGTACAGGGAGCGGGCTGTTGGTCTGGTATCCCATGTCCCTCACGCCCTGGGTCACACAGGATAGGAGCTAACAGGAGACCTGCAGAGTCTGGGCACTTCCTGCCCCGCCCTGGCGCACGTGGATAGGCAGATTCAGGGCAGTGTGGTCTTGCTGTCACTGCACAGGCAGGTCAGCGCTAACCAGGGCAAGGGACTAGTGGGGGGGACCCTGCCTGATCCTGGGGCCCCTCCCTGCAGTCCCTGTACACCGCCTGCCTGGGCATCTGTAGGCGGAGGCCTTGACCCAGCCCCTCCCGCTGGCCGGATCTCTGCCCACTGAGCCACAGAGCCTGCCTAACAGGGCCTGAATTAGCAGTGTCCCACAGGGAGCAGCGCCGCTACCCAGCACGTGTCCCCAGTTCCCCTGGGCAGGCCCCGGCACGGATCCTCTCCCCAGAACTGTGCCCTGGGCTGGCACTCTCCGAAGTCCAGGGGCTTAGATACCAGGTGGGTAGCATTCCCTGCACTGGCTACTGGCTGCAGGGCCCCGGGGCCATTTGGCCAGCGAGCACCATGGCCCCTCCCCCAGGCCACCCTCACCCTGCCAGTTGCTGTCTTGCAGGTGCAGGTGTCAGGTACTCCAGCTCCAGCAGGGGACACGCCTGGGGAGCTGTGGGGCCTGAGCCTCCTAGTAGAGCAGGCACTGGGCCAGGCCCTGGACAAGGGCCAGCAGCTCTCTAATTGGGACCATCGGCCACTCCACAAGGCCCAGATCCTCTATGCAGGTGCCCAGGGTAGAACCTCTACTCAGCACCCTGAGGCTGAGGCCAACCCTGCTCCCCCCACCACCAGCAGCTGCCGAAGCCTGCTGCCTGCTGGAGGTGTACCAGGCCTTGTGTCAGGAACCTGACCGCTTCAGCCCGCCCGAAGGCCTGGTCAGGAGCTCTGGATTGGGGCACCACGAGAGGCCAGGGTCCCGGGAGCCACCTGGACCGAATGAAGCCTCAGCCAACCCCTGGCAGGTGGGTGAGACTTCATCAGGGTTCTTGGAGAGGCAGGAGGTAGATCCCTGCCCATAAACCCTGAACCTGCAGTGGGGCCTTGGCTCCTGCTGCCAGGTGGGCAAGAAGAGGACCACGCTGGGCAGAAGGAACGCCGAGTTCCCGGAGCCCGTGGCAGCCTCCTGTGCAGGCCTGGTCTGCCCCTGCTGGGGCCCAGGGTGCGTCAGGCCCCTGCATCCCCCCACAAGCATGCTGGGCGGGGGCAGGGGTGAGAGAGGCAGGGGGTGGAGTGCCTGGGGACAGAGAGGCTGGGGCAGTGAGGCCAGGGGGAGGCTTTTCACCAGAAATCCCGGAGACAAAGGGTCTTCCAAGCAAGGGCGAGATGTCCAAGGCTGAGTGGGTTTTACAGACCCAGCCCTGTGTGCCAGCATCCCTGGGTTGGGTGATACTCAAGGTCAGATTCGGCACCAGCAGGCGAAAGGGACTTACTCTTGAGGTTCCTGAGGCCAAAGACCAGAATCAGTCCCCCAGGGAGGTGGCAAGTCTGGTTCCTGGGGCTCGGGATCTGCCTTCCTGGCCATCCCTACCTCTGAAGCACTCATGTTCTTGACCCCGGCTCCTCGGCCTCTCTGCCCCTCGCCCCTGACCCACGCCTCTCACACAAGGATCCTGCCCTCGTCACTTTTTCATAGTACAGCAAAACACCCAAGGCAGGTTGCTTATGAAGAGACGAGTTTTAGCCAGGTCACAATTCTGGAGATTCCAATTTCAGGTTCTGGGTGGGTAGGCAGGCCTCCCCGAGGGATGGAGATGGCTCTGAGCCTGTGGGGCCTGCCAGCCTGGAGCCGCGTTGGCTCCTTCAGGGTGAGCGGGCAGGTTCTGTGCACCCTTGGCCCTGGCCTGCGTTCCTGCCACGAGGATTTGCAAGTATAAATGCGAAAACGCATCAGTCAGCCTTAAACAGATGACCTCACAGTTGACCTTCAAGAAGTGTCTTGTTTGCCTGGGCCCAAACTCATCCCAGAAGCCTTTGAAATCTGTGGTAGAAGGCAGAGGTCAGAGGTTCAGAGCTCCGGCCAGTGGCCTGCTGCCAGCCTGGGCACCAAGGAGCTGATCTGTTGGGGAAAGGAGCCTTGGCCCACAGTGGAGAAACTTGAGTTCGTCGACTCAGAGGAGGAGAGGTGTGGTTGGCTCACTGTTTTGGTGGATCCAGTCCGTGGTCTGCTGGCCCCAAGGCAGAAACGGGAGAAGGGCCCAGATGAGAGAGCTGCCCACCCGGGGCAGCCAGGAAGCAAAGGGAAGGGAGGAGCCAGGAACACGAGCACACCCTCCAGGCGCACCCTCGGATCCCGCCACCTAACAGCGCTCACCCATGGACAAACCCACTGATGTTCCAGGCACCTTCCACACCCGGGGAGCACGGTGGGCTGATCTCAACTCTTATGCCTGGATTCTCCCGACGCCCCCGTGAGCCTGGACGCAGCTTTCTCCCCTGAGGTCCAGATGGACCGTGACCGTCACCAGTGCCCAGTTCCAGCCCTGGCCACTGCTGGCAGAGGAGCCAGGAGCCAGGGACTCCTAGCAGGCCACATCAGCTGCTGACTTAAGTGATGAGAGTGGGGGGAGGTCCATGCAGACTCGGTCCAGGGGTGGGAGCGCCCTGGCGAGCGGCCGGGAGGGAAGCAGGAACCGCCACACAGAGCAGGGAGCGGGGGCAGGAGAGCTCTGAGAGTCCCTGCAGACAGCCTGGTGGCCTCAGATAGAAGTCTTGCCCGTGACCGATGGGCATCAGAAGCATCAGAGGCAGGGAAAGAGAAGAGGGCCTCAGTGAGGGCAGCAGGCTCAAACCTAAGGACTGCAAGTCCAGCAGAGCAAGCATAGGCCCACCAGAAGCCAGGCATGAGGGTGCACGCCTGTGATCCCACCAGCACTTGGAAGGCTGAGTCAGGACTGCCGTGAGTCCAAGGCCAGCCTGGGCTCCATAGTGAGTTCAGGACCAGCCTGGACTACAGAGTGAGACCGTGTCTCACAAAAAGAAAAAAAGGACTGGAGGAATGGCACAGTGGTTAAAAGCACTTGCCTTGCAAGTACAAGGCCTTGAGTTCAATTCCCCAGCACCACATAAAGCTGGGCATGGTGGCAAACTCACCTGTAATCCCAGTACTTGGGAGGCTGAGGCAGGTGGATCATCCTGAATTCAAGGCCAGCCTGGGCTACACTAGTGAGTTCAGGACTAGCCCGGGCTGCAGAGCAAGACCCTGTCTCGAAAGAAAGAAAGAAAGAAAGAAAGAAAGAAAGAAAGAAAGAAAGAAAGAAAGAAAGAAAGAAAGAAAGAAAGAAAGAAAGAAAGAAAGAAAGGAAGGAAGGAAAGAAGGAAGGAAAGAAGAGAAAAAAGCGTGAGCATAGATCCACCCACGCGCCCTGGTGAAGGGAGGTGTCGCCAGACAGTGTGTGTCCTTGATGGGGCCTCCAGCTGTGAACACAGGTCCTGAGTGCTCTGCTGGTTCAGGGGCAAGTCACAAGTGACCTGCCCCTGTTCTCGGGCACTCTTACCTTGCTCCGTCTGCGAGGCCTTTCTGCTCACACGCACCTGTCTGTTACTGAAACTTCAGCCCAGGGTCTTTCACTGAGCTACATTCTCAGCCCACTTTTATTTCTTGATTTTTTGAGGTGGGGGTCTTGCTAAGTCCTCCAGGCTGGGCTTGAGCTTCCAGAGTGCTGGGGTCGCAGGCCTGAGCCAACAGGCCAGGCCTGGTGGGACTCTTAATGAATCTGAACTTCTAGTATATGCTCTGTGCTACACGTGGGGCTCTGCTTTTGCCCCAGCTTGCTATCTGCAGCCTCAGGGGTGCCCAGTGCGTGCCAGCCCTCAGCAGGGTGCACCCCCTTTGGTGGCCCCTGTAACTCCACAGGTATAGGAAGACCTCTTCAGGCATTTGCTGGAGACAACTGATTAAAAACAATAGGGTGTGTGTCAAAAACCACTTAAATTTATTACAATAAAAGACACATTGTCAGGCTGGAGGACTGGCTCAGCAGTTGAAAGCACTTGCCTAGCAAGTGCTACATCAGACGCTAAGTACCCGAGTTCGATTCCTCAGCGCCACGTAAGCCGGGCGTGATGGCGTACGCCTGTCATCCCAGCACTCGGGAGGCTGAGGCAGGAGGACTGCTGTGAGTCCAAGGCCAGCCCGGGCTCCATAGTGAGTTCAAGACCAGCCTGGGCTACAGAGCAAGACCCTGTCTCAAAAAAAAAAAAAAAAAAAAAAAAAGACACATTGTCATTGACTCCCCCTTTCTCTGGATACACTTGCCCGTGGTTCTGCTAGGCGCCTTGCCCGGAGAGGACTCCGGGGTCCATGCTCCCGGCCTCTGCCCCCATCCCTGCCCTGGCGCTGCTGCTGCCCTTCCCCGCCTTTGCCCGGGGTGCCGAGCTGAGCCCTGGATTGCCCAACCCGAGCGCGGGCTCACTCACCTGTGCCGCGTGGTAACGCCTGCACTGCTCCTGGTGTACGCGTAGTCTCATCTGCCCCCTCTGCCTGGCTTGCAGGGGTTTACCGGGAGCCACCGTGAACCCGTCAGATGCTCTGGTCACATCAGTTGTCTGCCCAGAGCACTGCACACTCCCAGACGCCTCTTCAGCCCGTTTAATACCCTCCTGCGGGACGCTCAGCCTGGCGCACAGGGGCGTCCTAGTTCCTGCTGGCAGCCACTGGCCGCTCCTGCCTTTTCCCGCCTGGCGCTCGTGGGCACCTGTCCCCTGCACCACGTGGCTGCGGGTCCTCTGCGTGCTGGCCAGCCCTCCTGTCCTTGTGCAGAATCTCTGTCCCCTTCTCACGAGAGTCAGGACCTGTTGGGCTAAGAGGTCCTCTTTTGTTTCTGATCAGAAGAGAGTTTTCCAACACAGGCAGGGCTTTGGCGGTGGGGACCACAGGGCCAAGTGCGTCCCTGCGTTGGCTGCAACTGGTTTCTCATGAACGCAAATGGAATTCTACCTGATGCTCTTTTGGCAACTGTTGAGATAAACGTGGCTTCTTTTCTTTTTTGTCCTGAGACAGGGTCACACTCCGTAACCCAGGCTGGTCCTGAACTCACTATGTAACCCAGGTGAGCCCAAACACACGGCAGTCCTCCTGCCTCAGCCTCCCGAGCCCTGGGATTCCAAAGCGTGCGCCGCCATGATGCTGGGAAATCGAGCCCTGGGCCTTGCCCTTGCTTGGCGAACCCTCTGGCTGCGGAGCCGCGTGCCTGGTCCCAAACATGGCTTTTTCTGAAGGTTTGCGAGCATGAAGAATGGTTCCACATTTGCAGCCAGCCCAGCTGGCACCTCTAGGTTGGACCACCGTGTGGTACAGCCACCCTGCGGTCTGCACTTCCTTGTCCTTGCCCTTCCGCAGCCTGGGAGTTGAGCCCGGCCTTCGTCTCGGGCCTTGAGCTTGTGGTCCCTGCCTCAGCCTCCCAGAGTGCGTGGCCTACTGTGCACACATAACCTCCCCCGGTCGTCTCCGCCAACCTCCTAGGTGCAGCAGGGGCTGCTCCTCTTCTCCGCCACTGTGAGTCACATCTGAAAGGCCGGTGACTCCCCTGGAGGCTTCCAGGCCTGGCGCTTCCTCCGAGCGGATTTCCTGGCACTGACTCTTCCACAGTTGCAGGTCTGCCTAGCTGTCTGCGCCTTCCTGAGTCCCTTCAGGCCACTCATCCCCTTCCTGGAATGTGTCCGTGTCACCCAGATTTCAGACACACAGGGGGGCAGTTGTCCGGACCCCTTACCCCTCGCTCCGCCATGGCTGGGACCATGTCTGCTTCTCCTTAACACGGCCTACCTTCCCTACTCCATCTTTTTTTTTTTTTTTTTTTTGAGACAACCATTATGTTGCCCAGGATGGGCTGAAACTTGCAGTGATCCTGCCTCAGCTTCCCAGAGGGCTGGGATTCTGGGCGTGCGCCCAGGCCTGGCTTCTGTGGTGCTGGGGAATCGAACTCAGGGCCTTGCACTTGCTAGGCAAGCACTCTAACTGCTGTGCTATGCCCTCAGCCCACTTAACATCTCCTAGAATAGCCAAGATTCGGCTGACCCTTTGCATTGCATTTTTGTTCTCTGTCTCGTTAATTTCGACTCTTATCTCTATCATTTCCTTCCCTTGCTTTCTTGGGGCTCTTTCCAAACAGGACGCTCGCTGAAGTCTTTAATTTCGGCTTCTCTTATTTTACGACATAAGCACTGAAGGCCATAAATTTTTCTTACAACACGACTTGCACCGCCTTCCCTCAGTTTCGATTCGTATTTTACTTTTTAGCTCTAGTAATCTTTGGAAGTCTGTTAGCATTCCTTATTTGACTTAGGAATTCTCGAGGAGGCAGTTTCTCAACCTCAGAACGCTTGGAGGAGCTTTGGGCTTTGTAGTCCTTTGTTTTAAATCATTTTCTAAGCTGGCACAGCATGACGGGAGGCTGAGTTAGGAGGATCACGAGTTCAAGCCCGGCCTGGACAATTCAGGGACTTAGCAAGACCCTATCTCAATGTTTAAAAAAAGAATTGAAAGGAAGTGGGATGTAGGTCAGTGAGAGCGCCTCGGGTTCAATGCCTGGTACCAAAAGCAATCAACAGCCTGACAATTAAAAGTTTTCTAGCCTAGCTGAACTGTAGTGAGCCATCAGGGCCTGTCTCCTTCCAGGTTTGCAAACTTGTTTGAGATCTGCTTCCTGGCCACGTGGACGCAGAGGCCAGCAGCGCTCCTCATGCCGGGCGCACGTGCCCTGCGGACTCCCCTGGCCAGGGTGCGTAGGTCCTGTTTGCTTCTTTTCTGCTCGCGTCGGTCAGAGCTGGGAACTGACGGCAGCCTACGTGTGGCTGGTTAGTGTTTACTGCCTGTTCAGTGCTCTGAGTCCTTGGGTCCTCCCTCTGGGCTGGGGTGTCTTTTACCGTCACCCCAGGCTGGCTGACCAGCGCTCGCTGGTTGGTGTACTCTGCTCACTGCGCCTGGCATCCTACCTCCCAGGCTCCTGTCTTCGAGGTGTATCTTGGAGCCACTTTCAGGGGAATCTTTTAAAAATTCTAACAGTGGGCTAGAGGAATGGCACAGTGGTTAAAGCGCTTGTCTTGCAAGCACAAGGCCATGAGTTCAATTCCCCAGCACCACATAAAGCTGGGCGTGGTGGCACACGCCTGTAATCCTGCACTAGAGGCTGAGGCAGGAGGATTGCCCTGAGTCCAAGGCCAGCCTGGACTACAAAGTGAGTTCAGGACCAGACTAAAAAAGCAAGACCCCGTCTCAGAAAAAAAGAAAGAAAAGTTCTAACAGTTTTTGCTTTTAACTTACTAGTTTAGCCTGTATGCATTTATGTAATTGCTTGTCTTAGTTACTTTTCTGTTGCTGTGACTCAATACCCGATATCCACAAATTTGGGGAGAAAAGGTTTATTTTAGCTCATAGTTTCAGAAGGTCACAGTTCATGCAGGGGCAGCGAGCAGCAATCAGAGTACATGGCAGAGGCAGAGGTGGAGGCAGCTTCTCACGGCATCACAGACAGGCAGGTGAGTTGACACTAGTTGAGACTAGTCCCAATCCTCCAAGGAAGCAGGAAATAGCTTACGTATCCTTCCAGGTCTCCGCCCAGTGATCAGCCCCTCCTGCATCCAGGTGTGGAAGGTGTGGCCACTACACTCCGTTAACCCTAATTTAAATGTAATCCGCCCCTCCAGACTAGACCCCAATCCACCAACAGCACGTGGCTCCGTAGACAATCCACAACATTTAAATATGTGAGACTTTTGGGGGACACTCCAGAGCCAAACCACAGTAACACTTTATGTTATTGCTGATAAAATTTGGCCGCCCCCACGGTGGCAGCTCTGGGCGACCTCTTCCCGAGTGTCTCTGTGGGATGGGATCAGACCGCAGTGACCGCCGCTGCTGAGCGCCATCAGCAGAACAGCGGACTCATCAAGACGTTACCCTCTGGGGCTGCAGGAACGGCTCAGCAGTTAAAGAGCTCTCCTTGCCAGCACAAGGCCCTGAGTTCGGTTCCCCAGCACCACATAAAGCTGGCGTGGTGGCGCACATCTATAATCTCAGCACTTGGGAGGCTGAGGAGACAGGAGAATTGCCCTGAGTCCAAGGCCAGCCTGGGCTCCTGAAGGGAGCCAAGAATTAAAGACACAGACCAACAAAGCCTAAATTATCAAACTAGTCTGGAGTTTGACTCTGTTCTCACAAAGGAGACAGATATCTTTGTCTGGTCCCCTGGGATGGAGAGCCCTTGCCTGCAAACAGGAGGGACTTGGAATCCCAGGTAGTCTTTTGTTTTACAGTCTGAGGTGATGGGCCCTTGCCTGCAAACAGGAAGGGCTTGGGGGTCTCAGACAGTCCTTGTTTTGCCATCCAAGGTGAGCC
>PVKB01005970.1:0-78736 GCA_004027205.1 Ctenodactylus gundi
TCCTTTGCTGTGCAGAAGCTCCTTAATTTGACAAGATCCCATTTGTTAATCATGGGGATAATTTCTTTTGCTGTTGGTGTCTTGTCAAGGAAGTCTTTGCCTACCCCTATGTCTTTTAGATATTTGCCTAATTTGTCTTCTAGGATGTTCAGTGTTCTGCTTTTAATGTCTAGGTCTTTGATCCACTTTGATTTGATTTTGGTGCATGGTGACAGGTGTGTGACTAGATTCATCCTTCTGCATGTGGATGTCCAGTTTTCCCAGCACCATTTGTTGAGCAGGCTATCCTTTTTCCATTGTATGTATTTGGCCCCTTTGTCGGAGATTAAGTGATTGAGGGTATTTGGGTTTGACTCTGCGTCTTCAATTCTGTTCCACTGGTCTATCTGCCTATTTTTGTGCCAGTACCAAATTGTTTTTATAAATATTGCTTTATAGTACAGCCTGATGTCTGGAACTGTAATGCCTCCTGCCTTGGTCTTGTTGCTTAGGATTACTTTAGCTATTCTTGGTCTCTTTTGGTTCCATATGAATTTAAGATTTGTTGTTTCAGGTTCTTTGAAGAAACTTGTAGGTATTTCGATAGGAATTACATTGAATCTATATATCAGTTTAGGTAGTATAGTCATTTTGACTATATTTATCTTGCCTATCCAAGAGCAGGGGATGGCTTTCCATTTTCTGATGTATCCTATAACTTCTTTCTTCAATGTAATGTAGTTTTCTTTATATAAGTCCTTCATTTTCTTGGTTAGGTATACTTCTAGGTATTTAATTTTTTGCTGAGCTATTGAGAATGGAATTGTTTTTCTGAGTTCTTGCTCTGTAAGTTCATTGTTAGTGTAGAGAAAAGCTATTGATTTTTAGTATTAATTTTGTAGCCTGTGACTTGTCTAAATTTTTTTATTATTTCCAGAAGTTTCATAGCACAGTTTTTGGGATCTTCCATGTAGATAATCATATCATCTGCAAATAAGGAAAGTTTGACTTCCTCCTTTCCAGTGCAGATTCCCTTTATTTCATTCTCTTCCTGATTGCTATGGCAAGTGCTTCAAGGACTACGTTGAATAAGAGTGGTGAGAGTGGTCAGCCTTGTCTTGTTCCTGATTTGAGAGGGAACACTTTCAATTTTTCTCCATTTACTATGATATTTGCAGTAGGCTTGGCATATATGGTTTCTATGAGTTTTACATAGGACCCTTCTATACCTACTTTTCTCAGCGTTTTTAACATGAAGTGCTGGATTTTGTCAAAGGCTTTTCCCACATCAATAGAGATGATCATGTGTTTTTTGTTTTTGCTTTTGTCGATATGGCAAGTTACATTCGTTGATTTACATATGCTGAACAAACCTTGATCTCAGGGATGAAGCCCACCTGATCATGGCGTATAATCTTTCTCAGTACTTGTTGGAGTCTTTTTGCCAGAGTATTACTGAGGATTTTTGCATCTATATTCATTAAGGATATTGGTCTGTAATTTTTCTTTCTGGTTAAGTCTTTGTCTGATTTTGCTTCTAGTGTGATGCTAGCCTCAAGAAATGAGTTTGGTAGTTCTCCTTTTCTGTCTACTTTATGAAATAGTTTGAGGAGGATTGGTGTTAGTTCTTCCCTAAAGTACTGAAAAAATTCTGCTGTGAATCCATCTGGGCCTGGACTTTTATTTGTAGGTAGAGCTTTTATTACTGCTTCAGTTTCTGTGTGTGTGATGGGGTTGTTCAAGGTTTTCATGTTTTCCTCATTTAATTTTGGTATTTTATATGTATCTAGGAAGTCATCCATTTCTTCCCATTTCTCAAATTTGTTAGAATATAGGTGTTCAGAGTAATTTCTTATAATATTCTGGATTTCTGCAGAGTCTGTTGTAATTTCACCCTTTTCATTTCTGAGTGTGCTAATCTGTGCCTTTTCTTTCCTTTTCTTGATGACGTTAGCAAGAGGTTTGTCAATTTTGTTGATTCTTTCAAAGAACCACCTCTTTGACTCATTAATCTTTTTATTGTCTTTTTATTTTTCTCTCATTTATTTCAGATCTGACCTTTATAATTTCTTCCCTTCTATTGCCTCTTGGGTTAAGTTGTTGTTGTTTCTCTCGGTCCTTAAGGCATATCATTAGCAAATTTATTTGTGACTGTTCTGTTCTTTTGATATGTGCATTTATGGCTATGAATTTTCCTGTAAGGACTGCTTTCATTGTGTCCCACAGGTTCTGATATGATGTACTTCCATCATCATTAGGTCTATGAAATTTTTGATCTCTTCTCTAATTTCTTCCATGATCAGTTTGGTCAGTAGTAAGTTGTTGCATCTCCATGTATTTGTGTGTTTTCTTCTGTTTCTGCTGCTGTTAATTTACAGTCTTATTCCACTATGGTCTGAGAGTATGCAAGGAATTATTTCTATCCCTTTGTATTTGTTTAAGGATGACTTATGTCCAAGGATGTGGTCTATTTTAGAAAATGTTCCATGTGCTGCTGAGAAGAACGTGTAGTTAGTTGATGTCGGATGAAAAACTCTACAAATGTCTGTTATGTCCAAATTTTCTATAGTGTCTTTCAGCAGTTGTATATCTTCGTGGATTTTTTTTTTTTTGGTCTGGTTGATCTATCTATTTGTGATAGTGGGGTATTAAAGTCCCCTACTATAATTGTATTGGGGCCTATGTGTCCTTTCAGATCTCATAATTTTTGGTTTACATAATTGGGTGCTCTAAAGTTGGGGGCATCTATATTGATATTTGTGATTTCTTCCTGTTCTAATGTTCCTTTAAGCAGTATGTAGTGGCCGTCTTTGTCTCTCTTCACCTGTTTTCCTTTGAAATCTGATGAGTCTGAGATTAATATAGCTACCCCTGCTTGTTTCCTGCGTCCTGTTGCATGAAATACTGAATTCTAACCTTTTATTTTCAGTCTATGAGTTTCCTTGTGGGTGAAGTGTGTCTCTTGTAGGCAGCAAATTGTGGGTTTCTGTTTTTTGATCCAGTCAGCTAGCCTATGTCTTTTGATAGGTGAGTTGAGGCTATTCACTTTTAAGATAACTATTGAGGTATCTTTGGTGTGTCCTGCCATCGTTTCAGTTTTTCCCTGTTGTTTACTGGCGTTAGTTTTTTTCTCAGCTCATTCTCCTCAAGCTTTTGTCTTTTTGTCCTCTGTGGTCACTTATGTCATAGGCCTCTTTTTCACTATCTGAGCTTCTTTTGAAAATTCTCTGCAGTGATGGCTTAGTGGCTGCAAGTTTCTTTAAGTTTTCTATATCATGGAAAATTTTAATTTCTCCCTCTAGTTTAAAAGATAGTGTTGCTGGATCTATTAGTCTTAGTTGGAATATGTGTTCTTTTAGTGTTTGAATGACATTGCTCCATGATCTCCTGACTTTGAGAGTTTGACTTGAGAAATCTGCAGCTATCCTGATGGGCTTACCCTTGTAGGTCACCTTCTGCTTAACTCTTACAGCTTTTAGTATTCTCTCTTTGTGTTGGGTTTCTAGTACTTTAATTATGATGTGTCGTGATGAAGCTCTCTTCTGATCCATATTGTTTGGTGTTCTATATGCCTGCAGTAGATCAATGTTTATTTCTCTTCTGAGATTTAGGAAATTTTCTTCCATAATTTCCTAGAATATGACTTTTAAGCCTTTTCTTTCATCCTTGGTCTTCTCTTGGACTCTCATAATTCTGAGGTTGTTTCTCTTTGAATCATCTACCAGTCGTTCTAATGATTCACTTTCTTCTTTTTGTACTTTGTGTTCTTTATGGTCTTTCTGTTCCCACTCCATCATTTTGTCTTTTAAGTCTGATAATCTATTTTGAAATTATTCGATAACGTTGCTGATTGTGACCTGCGTGCTTTTCACTTCCTGGATGTCTGTATTTCTTTTTCTTATGTCTCTGTTGTTGTGTTCTTCTCTCATTTCTTGCATTGCCTTCTTCATCTTCTGGTTCATTTCATCTCTGACCTCCTCTACTTGCTTATCAAATCTTGCTTTTAGCTTGGCTAGGTCTTGGTGTAGCTCTTTGCTCTATGACTTTTATGTCCTGCCTCATTTCCAGCATTAATTCCTGCTGTAATTCAATATATTTCTGGGCCCAAAAGTTACCATAGTTTTTGTCATTTTCATCTTTAGATTCTGCATTTTCAGGATTTCCAGTATGCTCTTCTGGTATGTCAAGACTTTCTAAAGGAGATTTGTTTTCACACTTCCTCATGGTTCTGTTGTCTTTGGTTGTCTCTAGTTATTTGTCCCTGGGTTTCCCCTGTGGACTCACCCCGGCGTGGCTTTGCCCAAGGCTGGGAGATCACAACTTCCGAGCTGACCACCTTTGAGAAGAGCCGGAGAGATGGCACCGAATCCCCCAAGGTCTATTCAGACATGGCTCTGCCCAGTACTGGCAAAGCCCAGTATCCATGCGGGCCTCTGCTGTGAGGGGTGGCAGGGATGGTGGTGGGGCGTCCCACTGGTCGCTTCCAGAGAGACTCTGCCGGTGCTTGCAAAGCCCAGTGTCCACGCCAGCCTCTGCTGTGAGGGGCAGCGGGGAAGACGGCAAGGAGACCTACTGCCAATCCCAGGATCCACCGTGGGTTGCTGCTGTGAGGAGCAATGTGGAAGATGGCTGGAAGATGTACCAGCCGCTTGCGCAGCGGCCCTGCAGGCGCTAGCCAAGTCCAGGTAGCACGATAGGCGCCCTAGGCGAGGGAAGGCCGGGAGATATCAGGGAGGCTTCTCAGGCTCCTCTGGCGCCGCCCTGCCTGGCGCTGGCTGAGCTCAGGCCCCTCCCCGTAGGCCCCAGGCTCCTCCCCCTAGGCCCCAGGCTCCTCCCCCTGGGCCCCCGGCTCCTCCCCCTGGGCGAGGGGCGGGGAGGAGGTGACCCAGAGGACCCCTGCCTCCTCCCAAGTGGCTCTCCCGAGCTAGGCCTCAGCCGCGGGTCCCTGAGGCGAGGGGCGGAAAACAATGTCCCTGAAGCTCACCGCCCGGCCTGCCGCCAGCCGGCCCGAGGCAAGGGGCAGAGAAAACGTCCCTGACACCCACCGGCCTCCTCCGGAGCGCCCGGCAGCCGCCGAGGCAAGGGCGGGAGGCCGCCCGAGAGGCCTACCTGCCCCCTCCGGCGCGGCCGGCCTGGTTCTTCGCGGCCCGGCCTGCTGCTAGCCACCTGGACGCAAGGAGCAAGGGAGATGTCTCTGAAGCCGAGCAGCCTCCTGCAGAGCCGCCCGGCCTAGCCGGCCCGAGGTAAGGCGCGGGGAGATTGCCCAGAGCCTGCCTGCCGCCTCCAGAGCCGCCCGCCGGTTCTAGCGGAGCCAGGCCTCAGCCCGGAGGCGAGGGGCCTCCTCCCTTGTTTTGTATTCTGGTTTCCTGTGTTTGTTTTGGACCCGGGATTGATTGAGCCCAGGAACTTTGCACTCAGCTACCTCTTCAGTTCTCTCTCTCTCTCTATTTTTTAACTTTGAGAAAGGGTCTCACGAAGTCACTAACCTGCCCAGGCTGAGCCAGAAGTTGCCTTTCTCTGCCTCAGCCTTGCAGTGGTAGGATGACAAGCCTGTGCTCGGGGCTCAGCAGCAGCTTCTCATTGCTTAGGGTAGTATTTTGCCTTTTGGGTTTTTTTTTTTTTTTTTTTTTGAACTTCATCCTAGCCTATGCAGGTTTCTCAAAGTAGCATTTGACTTCATGTCACAAGTATGAAGAAATATGTTTTAGCAACTGTTAAGCCCTGAATCTTCTAGCTATTATTACTTTTGAGTTAACTGTTACATTGTATTTTCAATGCACTTCTTTAGATCCAAACATTATTTATTTTTTTCCTTAGTACAGTTGTGTTGTCAGCAGTACATTTTGCAGTCTGTATCATTCTAAGCAACTTGAAATTATGGAGACTTGCTTTGAGGCTCAGTAGTTTGGCAAGTCGCATAAATTCACAGCAGTGGTTAAAAAAATGTGTCCATAAAAACTGGGAGCAACAGTCTCTATCAATCCACCAGAGCATGTTTGTTTGCCATGATCACCCAGCAGTTCACATAATTTCCTTTAAAAATCATATCAGTTACTGAGAGGATAGAAGGACTATCTTTAAAATGAAATCTGCAATTTTCTCTCTGTAGCTCTCTGGAATTATATGTAAGAATATACATAATATGCAACTAGGTTCATGTAAGTTAATAGTTATTAAGTCTTCCTGACAATGCATATACTGACTCTTTAGGTCTCTTAGTGTGTCATGCCTTCAGAAGCATGTTTGATCATCTTATAACTATACAATATATTTTCACATTAAATGCATATGCATCACTTTAATAATAAAATTAATAAACACTCAAATTCCATATGACAAGCATAGAGCTTTTAAACGAACCATAGGTAAGTTAATCAACATGTATTAAGTGAGTACCACCTTAACACTTGTATGCAGAGTATACACATTTCATTACACTGTTAGAAACTACTCCTTAAACATCTCTGAGCAGTTAAAACACCCTGTACATTTTATGCTGAGGTTTTCTTGGTGAAATGTATTCACTCAGTGCAATGCATTGAAAAATAGCAAGTTTATTGATGTAAGTTTAACTACTTTGAAAAGGTGAGATTTTTCTCTTCTGTTCCCATAATAACAACTTATCAATTTACAAACTGCTCATAGGTATATAGTGTACTACCGTATGAAATATTAAATCGATCACATGAGAAAGGTAGTAATGCAATACTTCTGTATTGTCCTACACAAAGGAATGTATGAAGCACATAAAAGTTATATCTAAATCAGAGTGATCACACCTTATGTGAGGCTTAAGTATTATTTATTCTGAAAAATATTGAGTGCCTCTCAATGAAATATTAACATGGAATGTAAATTAATAGAATGTTAAATAGTTAAAGTGCATGTCACATAAATCTATAGCAAAATTGATGACAGTTTTCAAATAGACAAATTATGGCTTATTCTTAAAATTTAACTTTTGTAGATCTTTCATTTCTGGCAATGTATCAGAATAGTACCGACAAAAGAAAAGGCTGTGGTGTTGGGTAGATAAAGTATGTTCCAAGGGCTGAGCCAGTGACCTGCTTTCTGTTTCCCTCCACGTGCTATCTTTTGGTCAATGTTTGCTTGTTTATCTGTTTTTATTTTTACTTTCAATATATCTGATTACTTATATTTTATATTATATTAATATTAATATATTAATATTTTACAAATGATTTTCCTGGGACATTTTAATTGTATGCATTTCAAAAATGGAAAAAAACCAGTATCTTACATATGTACATAATAAAAGACACTATAATACTTTAATTCTAGGCACTTTGACTGTGATGTAGAAAATGATCATCAAGAAAAATATTTTCTTTCCATTAAAAAGTTAAATAATTTAGTGAATATATTGATCAAAATACTTTTTGGTAATCTATTGTATCTCAAGGTAGTTACGGGTTATAATTGCTATAGTGGAACACGTGAAATTTTTGTCTACTTTAAATTTTTTTGTAACAATGTGCTCGTAGAAATTATTGCTTACCTAAAGATGATCTATTTTTTTCATTCTGACTGCCAAATGCTATTTTTGTTCTACAATTTGAGTTGTATACCTGTTTTTTCCAACATACTAAAAGTATCATTTTTCCTTTATTTTGATCATTTTTAGACAATGATTTTCAATATTCTTTTTTAGTTTTCTAAAGTAAATATCTTTAATCTCTGGAAGGTTTTAGAATTTGACTGATTGCCTTTGGTGTCTTGGCTTCCAATACAATGCATTCACATGCCAAATTCCTGCTTGGAATGTCTTAGCCATTCTTAGACTATAGTTTTGTTGTTTGTTTGCTTAATGAGACAAGGTCTCTCTGTGTAGTCCAGGTAGATTCTGAACTCACCATGTAGCCCAGGCTAACCTAGACCTCAGTCCCCATTGTGTTGGGATTAGAGGCACCTGCCACCATGCCCAAATATAACATGCTACTCTGGGATTGACCCTGGAGTTCTTCCTCCCTGTGCAAACTCGCTAATCAGAAGTCTGTGCCCCAGCCCTATCATTTGTCATAGTATGGAAAAATGATAATCAGCTATCTCCAATCTGTAAGACAGTATGAAATGCATTTTCAGATCTGTCATTTTTATTAACTGTCTAACTTATATGTCAAACCAAGAGACACAAAAGTACATATTTGTCTATAGAAAGATTATATATTTATTCCTCAAATCTGTGTGTTGGAGAACAGAATGATGTTGGGTGTATTTTAGCCGAGAGAAACAAATTTCTTTGATACACATATACTCATAGATATTTTGAACTGATAAAATAAGTGGGTTGTTTTACATACATCTATCTATCTGTCTATACATACAGGAGCAAAAGATAGACAGAAACCTAGAAATATTTTATTTATAAATCTCTATTTGGAACCTTTCAAATATGCAAATTGGTTCAATATAGATGTGTATGTTTAGGAGCACTTTTAAAACTTCAGGTTTTCTAATTCACTTTAAAAAGTTGTACTTAAAATGTTATCAAATATGCTTAATCACTTTAAAATTATTGCCATCTTTTCTTTTCTCCATTATTATTTTCTCTAGCCAAACCAAATCTATTTAATATTTGCCTTCTGGTCCTTATGCTTACTGAAGTCTTTGACTACATAATTTGAGTTTTGTCTTCTGGTTGTTTTCCTTTAAAGATACTCATTTTAGGGGGAATACTTTCTACATTTTGTGATGTTATCCCATTTATTGAATTTCTTTGCTAGGATTTCTCCAGGTCTAGACTGTAAGCCTACATTTCCAGGTTTTTCAAAAGCTATGTGCATTTCCTCTCTGTAATATTGTTGTCCTGGTCAAGTTGAAATTGCGTTTGTGGTTTGAGATCTTTAGACTAAGTGGGTAGTAAGATTTTACATTGTCATACTGTAGGAAAATTGTCTGAAGAGAAAAGATTTTTTTTTTTCTTGTCTGTTTCTAAACACTCTTGGTTCTGCAAACTTTTCTTGGGATCTCAAGAGAAAAACTAGATTTATATCTCATTCATCCTCATGTCATGAGGAGAAACCGAGGTACTGATTTCTCTTGTCCTCTTTACAGACGTAGCCTCAAAAGTCTGTCACGTTTCTTACAGTTCCATGGGAACCTTAAATCGGAGGCTCTAGTTAAATGGATTTAGCAAATTTTCTCCAGATAAAAATTCAACGACACTCTTTTATTTTTTCTTAGTTTCCACCCTGAACTTCACTTCTTCCCCTTATTCCCATTTCTGCTAGCTCATTCATGCATTTTTCATATTTTTTCTTGTAAGTCGCCTGGTTGTTGGTAATACTCCTTCCTAGTTTAAGACAATTGTGTAAGTAATTTTTTTCAGGACAATGTTTCCATGTACACTTGCAAATTTTAATGTGTCTCAATTTCTTTTTTTGTGTGTTTGTGTGACAGCTTCTATCAATTTCTTTTTTCTCATTTTTATCAATATTGATCTATCTATCTATCTATGTATATAAACAATACAGAATGGTTACATTCAACTTGAGTATTTTGTGCACATACATATTGCATCAACATTACAATCCCTTCCTCTTCCCAAATTTTTGACCCTCCCACCCCCTTTCTATACCTCTTAACTCCCACTATCATACATATTTGGCTCTATTAAATGCCTGAATTCTATATTCTCATATTAGAAAAAGCATGTGTTTCTCAAATGTTTAATCCCCTTTGACTATTTTCTGTGCAGCTATAATTCCAGCTGTATTTTGGGTGCTGGAAGAAATAGAAAATTAAACAGAAAGAAAGATTTTTTTTTCTAACTAATGAACAAAATATAAAAACATCTGTCCTCCATAAAAAATTGTTCCAGCCCTCTTAGCTAGCTGAAATGTACACCATTCAGTTCTCTCTCTGTCTTAATTACTATGCTATAATAAGTTGCTATTGATTCCAAAGTAAACTGCATACTGCACGATATTAAAAGCAGCACAAATGTAAATGCTTCCCATATTTTCAAGAAACCAATTTAAGATAAACGTTTCACATACACATTTTCTATTCTAAAGCTATGCATCCTCAACCTAATCTGACTTCTCAGTTTACCTCCCTGAATTTTCCCGTATACTGTGGACTTATTAACTTCTTTTTCATCCTGCGGGGGGTAGCACTCAGATACAAGTGTCTAAGTGTGTGTGTGTGTGTGTGTGTGTGTGTGTGTGTGTGTGTGTGTGTGTGATAAGGCACAGAGCCCTATAGGATGACTGGTTTTACCTTGCACTTCCCTGTTGGAAGGAAGGAACCCAGCTGGTTTTAGACAGCAAGACTAAGGAGAGAAGTAAATTTCATACTGAGAATAATTAGGAGGACATAGATCTTGCTTAATTATTTTCGTGCAAGATTCATACTTCTCACACAGCACTGAGTCTGCTCCCACCTTTTTAATGTCACCATTATGAAGCAACAAGGCCAGCGACACAAAGACATCAACATCTTGAAACAAATGTAAATGAACGTGGTCAGTCATCTCACCAAGTTTAGAAATAGAAAAGACTGCAGTGGAGCCATAGGTGGGTCTAGGTCTAGGGAAAAACTTTTAACAACTCTTCAATTAGGAGACTATTGTATTCAAATTACCTACATTATATGTTTTTAATGCTCAGTGCTTTTCTTTCTCCCAAAACTTAATCTTTTCTGGAGCAAATCAAGGTAATTGATCTTCTTCTGTGATAATTTTTTATCAATTACCGATCCTACCAAACATCATCTTCTTAGCTAATAAATTGCGTTCCCGAATGTTTTCCCCCTACCACTCATTCTGTGATTGTCCTAACAGTAAATGTGAATCGAGAGCTCTACAGGAAGAGCTGGTAACCATGGTGATGGGAGGGTGCTTTCTGCAGTAACTCCACTGTACAAAATAATTTATGCATGAATGTAAAACCACAGATGTTTTGAACCATATGCAGGCTATATTTAACCACAGTGCGAGTGACAAGTTACTTGGGAGTTACTAATCCTAGGGAGGTGAGTTCCACTTAGATAATAATTCTTTTTTTTCCCCTTCTCATTTTGCTAGAAGCCTCCTAGATACAGGCCCCTGGGAGTGAAGTGTGAATGTACGTTAGTGTGATCATAAAGTGTCTGTGATTGTATATGTCTGTGAATGCACTAGAGAGAGGAGAATATAAAAGAAAATACACAGAAATGGAAACACAAAGCATGTATACAGAAAAAGAAATAAAACTAACATAAATAGAAACCGAAAAGAGAAAGCTAACAAACATTAAATACTCTTCCTAATTCCTATCTTGTTCTTATTCCTTATAGTCTTGACTACAGTTATGCAATTTTAATTGTGCCATTAAGTTTTCAGCTTAGAAATAGAAAATATAGATATTTATTTTAATATTTTGGTTGAAAAATAGTGCATTCAGTTATTAGGAATAATTCCTAGGCTAGTTTTGTTTTTAGTTTAAGAAAATGATGTATATTCATATTAATAACACAAAAGGTTAACCTGAATTTAGTATAATCTCTCTAGGAAGGCAAGGATATATTTAATTCATGTTTAACATATTTTTTGTATCAATTTTCTCTTCTTTCATGTCTGAGTCCTTACAGGGATAAATCCTTTGCTACTCCAAATCTTGATCACATCATATCAACTTTTATCATAGCTGGCTCTATAAATCGTGTCTGTTGTCTGAAGAAATAAACCACTGTCTAAAGTAAGAGTGAATTCTGCTAACTCTCTAAGTTCTGCTCTCCTCTGGTAAAAAAAAAAAAATACTTCTTTTGGAGCAAGTTTTTTAAAAAGAGGGACCCTCAGAAATCACAGAGGAAATGCAATGCTTTGTGGAACAGGACCATTTTAAGTAACACTGTCCTTTTGGAATCCAGAGGTCAAGAGAAGGAACGTGTAATAGAAGTAAACCTTTTTGTACCGCAAAATTTCTCCTTTCCCAGGACACTGTGTGACTATGTCTGCCTTGTTTTCTTCAATTCCATGTTCTTTCTCTTAGTAGAATGTTGCATCTGCCTTTCTTTGATTAAAGCCTTCCTAGATGTTTGCCTCTTACCCTTCCTCTTTGATTACTGCCTTTTAAAATTGCTTCCTCACTCTCATTTTAATATAAATTGCCTTGCTGTTAATTAAATACATTTCTGCAGATCCTAGAGAGATCCGGGTTATGCAGTTGTTTTCTCTCTTTGGTGCACGTCCCCCTCCTTTGGTGAAGCAACTAACCTGCAAGTACACATTAATAGGGACCCTCAATATTAACCCAGCCTAACGGTGATAGAAAAGGATTGCTTCACAGTTCACGAGGGCAACTGCTGCTTGGCCCATCAGCTTTGCCTTGGCTGTTGGTATGATGCTGTTAATTGAGAAAAAGCTGAGAACTTTTTACAATGGTGAAACGACTTTCAGTGGCTTTCAGTGTTAATTGTCTTGGGCTATTGTGGGTGCTGGGTTTCTGGCAGGACACATGGAAACAGGAGACTCTCACAATGAGCAGGGTTGACAGTTGTCCTGGTGTCCCTGGCATTGTCAGATTTGACATTGTGTGTTTGAAGAAAGCACCTGATGTTTGCACTCTAAGTGGCTAGATTGTGCCTAATGGCACTTGTTTTTGAGAGTCAATTCAGTTTTTTCCTTTAAGTAATTCTGCACTATGCTGTGGAGAAGAAAAAGACTGAAAATATTTAGTGATGAGTCTGTTTTATTTTGCTATTTCCTTTTTCTTTTTCTTTTTTTATTTTGAGGAGAGGGCTTTAGATGTAATTACAAGCTTCTTTCCCTCTTCTCCCATTGTTATATTCATATGTTATGCACATATTGCATTGAGACTGAGGATTTTGTGCACATATATATAGAAATAACTTTACATTCCCTCTCCATTTTCACCTTTTGGTCCCATCCCTTATCTCCCCTGACTCCCAATATCTTACAATGTCTTCTCAATATCTTAGACTCTATTATTTATATATATTCTGGGTTTCTCATGTTAGAGAAACCATTCTATATTTAATCTTATAAATTTGACTCACTTCATTAAGCATAGTGCACTTAACTTGTGTCCGTTTACATACAAATGATTTCTATCTGACTTTGTGGAAGAGTAGTAGTCCATTGTGTATATATATATTACATTTTTTATCCATTGATCTGTTGATGGATATTTCAACATCTTCCACAGTTGAGCCATTGTTAGTTGTGCGGCTACAAACCTAGTTGGATGTGAATCTCTGTTATATATATGTTGCTTTTAACTCTTTGGAAAGATACCAGAAGAAGTATCACTGGGTCAAATGGAATATTTGATTTTTAGCTTTTGAGGAATCTCCATACTGCTTTACATAGTGATTACTTCCATTTACAGTCTCATAAGCAATATACAAGGGTTCCTTTTTCCCATGCAAATTCACAATCACCTATTGCTATTCAAGTTATTGGTATATGCCATTCTCACTGGGGTAAGATGGCATCTCAGTGTGGTTTTGGTTTGCACTTCTTGAGTGGAGGAAGACATTTGAAAATGGAGAGACTTACCCTGTTCATGGATATGCAGAACTAGTAGTGTTAAAATGAATGTACTACCAAACCTGATATATAAATTCAATGGAATTTCCATCAAAATACCAACAATTATTTTCACAGAAATAGAGCAAATGATCTTAAAATTCATATGAACCCAAAAGAGACTCAAGGTAGCTAAGACAATCCTGAGGAACAAGACGAAAGCAGGCAGCATTAGAATTTCAACAAGTTAGGTCACAAAGCAACAGCGATCTCTTCCTTTTTCTAAATCCCACGCGATGTTGGAAGAACTAATGGCTGTGGTCCATGGTGCTGCTGAACAAAAAGCAGAAACACTGACCCTTCATTGAAGGTCAGGCTGCTGACTGTCAAATAGAATATGGAGGTAAGCAGGCTGGTGGGATCGTAGGTACATGAGAAAACTAGAAGCTCACTTTTTTCATGAAATACGGACTCCATTTCTTGTTCTCAGTTTAACCACAGAGTGTGACTTTGTATAGACATGATACTTGCCAACAAATATCATTTGCAAGAATAAAAGAAAAAGTGAGTAGAAGACTTAATGATAAGTAAGAATCTGAACACGTTGTCAAATGTACTTTTTTTCTGAAATCGTGGTACACAGTTTACTGAGTTAAACACATTCTCTTCCTTGGAATACTCCACATACAGTATGAAGATGTTTTGGACCTATGACACCAACAAAAATGCTATCAGAATATCAGTTGGGAATTTAGAAAATTAGAATATTAGTTTAATCCATTTTACTATTTCTAAGTGAATATCACCTTTTTTGTTTTGAAAATTAAATACTTCAGGGTTCCCTCTAGCACTTGTAATCATCTGCGTAAAGTTCATCTATAGAGTAATACAAAAAATTTAAAACGTCTTAAAATCACTACTCAAAGCTAGCAAGAGTTTATTAACATGTTTTTAATATTGTGGGTATAGTATATGTATTTTGTATATATCTATAGATATAGAGAGAGACTGTGTGTGTGTGTGTGTATAAGATTATATAAACACATACATATATTTTTTCTAGCTAATTATGTCTTGGCCATCACTGTATCAGTAATGATAGTGTACAATAGATTATGAATAACATGTCTCTTTATAGATGCTTAACTTATTATTTTTTTGGTTGGCCATTTTTACTATTCCCAATGTGTGACCATTAATAAATTAATATGCTCATTATTCCAGTGGGAGATAAGATAATTATTGCCTGGAGGCTAAATATTGTAGTTTTGTCATTAGTTACACAGAATCTACTCTCCAAATGTAAAATGTATGTGTCATCTATTCAACTTTCAGCCTTATTTGTAGACATTTGGACGGTCTGTAAGGCATTTTGGAATTCTATTTCCTTTTTTTATTTTCTGTACTAAGTCCCAATTTATGAGAGAAGCAAGGCTGGCAAAGTGACATCTTATTCAGCCCACTCCCTTGTGGCCAGGCAAAGAGGAAGAAATGAGAGAAGAATGCGACGGGTGTTTATATTGTAACCCCCCCGAGGAACTTAGTCCAGATTCAAAGTTTAAAATGCTTATTTGCTCTATCTGTGGAATACATTTCTTCTGTAAGAGAATTTTTTTCACAAGTAAAATTAATTTTGTCCTTCATGTTAGACTTCTGGAACATCTGAGAGAGTTTTGAGCATGATATTAAAAAAGTATCAAATGGTCCATGCATTCCTCATTCTGATGTACACAATTTTCACAAGGTGATGCACAATATCCCATCTATCTTACTCTGCAAAGACCATGCCAAGTTTCTTAATATTATTGAAATTTTCTTCCTCATTTCTAGATTTTCCTATGTGCTATTGTCTTATGCCTAGAATATACTCCTTTATTCTTTTTTCCCATTTTATTGATATGCATAAGTGCAAAATTTAAGGCTTACAATGGAGTTGAGCATTTTGTGCACATACGTATCTTGTCAAGGTGACAAGGGTTTTCCCACTCTCCTTTCGTCCCTCCCCCTACCTTTATTCTAAACTCATAAATTTATAGTCATTTTTTCAAGATACTGAAAATTCCCTGGCAAGGTTACTCCTGCTTCTATGTCCTCCTGACTGTTTCGTCTTTGATCGTCACACATCCTAGTATTTTTATATACCAGTTTGACTCCTTCCGCCAAGCTGACATGGTCCAGGCAGTAACTCTATATTGTAAATAATTTATAGCGTCATATGTACATGTAAAATATGCCCCTTAAGTGTTTCCTGAGTGATTAAAGGAATGAATGGAACCTACATTGACCATTGATCTCAATGCTTCACCAGAGAGTGATTCTTCTGACATTACGCATGCCTCGGCCTTGTATTGTTAATTTAATATGCACTTCTCTGAATTCCCAATTACCCCTTTCCATATTGGTCACAGCTGGCCAGTTTAGAGATGATTATTTTGCAAATGTACATTTCCTCCCTCACTTTCCTCAAGCATCATTGGAAATTGGGCTTTAATACACATGCCAGATTGCCTGAATTCCTTCAAGAAGCTGGAATTAGATATCTTTATATGCTTATCTACCTGTATCACTAGTAGATACACTGACCTAGATTTGATAATCCTTGATCTTTCTATCATTTTCTTTTTCCAAACTTTTTCATTTTATTAGTATAACCTCGTTAGACATAATTATATTCAACTTGGGAAATTGGTGCATATATGTATCACATCTTAGTCACTTTTATTCCCCACATATTTGCTTCACTAATTATGTTCTTCAATATTTTCAAAATAAAATGAATGTGGCAACTATTTAGCACAAAGTGTTTTCATTTTCTTCTCTCAAAAATAAAGACCTACCTTATAATCTTAAATAATGTTATTATATCTACCCAAATTAGCTTGAATTTCTTAAGAGCATTTAATGTCTTTTTCAATCTGACTCATCCTGGTAATTTCTGGATTACATTTTATTCTTGCTTCCTTCAGAAGAGAGTCTAGTAAATTTATTCACGTTTCCTTTTGTTATGCCTCATTTTTACAAATCCAGGCCAGTTTTCTACTTACTGAATTTCAGTCATGACATTCATATCTTTAAGATGTCATAAAAATTGTTGTCTCTCTTCTAAGTTTACTTGGTTATTTCTTCTTGATATCATTTAACTTACTGAACTTGCTATTTGCAATGTTCCTGTCTCAGCATCCCAGAGGGATGAACCAACTGGTCTGGCTGCTACTTCATTTCCTTAATGCTTTATTGTGGTTTCGATCAGGGTGTGCCTCAAAAGCCTCATGGGTTTGGATGTTATGGGTTACCTATGAAATCGTGTGCAGTTGGGAGAATGGGGCCTGATCTCGAGGGGTGCATTATGGGTCTGTGGTAGGTTATAGATGTGTGGTGGAAAACAGGCATGTGGTAGACTATAGATTCCAAGGGTGTGGGTGGAATTATAGATTGTAGGCCTGTGGTGGCACTTTACATATAGAAGGGGCAGAACACTGAGGCTGGATGTAGAAGGGACAGATCACTGGGCTAGAATCTGGAAGGATATGTGTTCTTCCCACCTTCCTTCCGGGACTGGAGTTGGGTTTCCCTTCTGCAATCCTGTCGGGAGCTCGGTCTCCAGCTCTCCCTGAACCTAGATCAAGACCTGCTATGTGCTTCCACCAGTTTCGAGTCACCCATCCATGAAACTGTGATCTAAAATATGAAAATTTCCCTCTCCTGATTTGTTTATATTGGGTATTTTGTCTCAGCAATGAAAAAGTATCTAAGGCATACCTATAAGCCAAAGTTTGATCTGTTTTCTGACTAGATGTAACAGAAGCCTCATGAACAAGATTTCTGCTGAGACTATTTTAAAAATACAAAAACAGGGCTGGAAGCATAGCATGGTTGTTAAAGCATTTGCCTAGGAAGCACAAGGCCCTGAGTTTGATTCCCTAGCACCTCATAAAGCTGGACGTGGTGGTGCACACCTGTAATCCCAGCCTTTCAGAGACTGAGGCAAGAGATACTGCCATGAACACACGGCTAGCCTGGGCTACATAGTGAGTTCAGGACCAGCATAGACCACAGAGTGAGACTCTTTCTCCAAAATAAAATAAAATAAACTTTATTTTCCTTCACTAAATACTATGTGTAAAAAGCCTGTGTATGTGATCTAAAATTTTAGACATGAATTGTAATGTCTCATAATGTATTCTACTAAAATAGTAATAAACATATTTGCCAATAAGGAATAAAACAACAAAAAAAAGAAAAAACTAGAAATGTAAATGTAAAATCTAGGTATTGTCCTAATTACTTTTATTGTTCTAATTACATTCTCCTTGCTGGGGCACAATACCAGACACTCACAGCTTAAATGAGAAAAGGTTTATTTACCTCACAGTTTCAAGAGGGCTCATTTCATTCATGGGAGGCTTGCAGTGTTTAGCAGGGTCTGGCAGAAAAGCTGTTTAAGGCATTGTAACAGGAAGCAGAGAGAGCAAAGAGTTGAGTTCTTGAGGGAGTCATCAGCTTCAAGGTCAGGCCCTAATGATCCATCGCTTCAATATCATGCCTCATGGATGTGTCCCTTCTGACTGGGTCCCAACTCTTAGCAGGGCAGGAAACCAGGGGATTAACTGCAATGATTAATCACCTAAGGCCTTGGGGGCATCCCGGCTCAACATCATAACAGATGCATTAGGTGCTAACTTCATGGAACTCCATTAAATAAAGAGACCTAAAGATGATCCAAGAATTCAAGTCTAAAGTCTCAAAGGTTGGAAGTGTAATAAAGATCATGTAGGTAAACTAGGAAATAAAATGATGATATGCAAATTTGCCTTGACTACACGGAAGGACAAAGTCTGCATTATAAGATTTAACTGCAGGCAAAACAAAGTTAATGATATGCAGATTCGAATATGTGCCTGTTGCCTACCTAGTAGGCAACATATTAATACAAGTTCATTGAAACTTTGAGTTAACTTTTAAAGAAGTAGACCATATGTATTTATTTTGGTTTTATCCAATAACTCAGAAATTATATTTTATCAAACATTGAACTATATTGTGGTCATATCAGCAACCATTATAATTACATGCTTTCTTTGTTCGAACTAAGATCTTAAATCAGGATCACAATAAAGAGTACTAACTACTTATAAATTATCACTGAACTTTTAAGTTTGTCGTCCATTCTATCAAATTTAGGCTGTTAGTATATTTATATTTCTACACTTTAGAACTTTACACAGTGAAAAGATGATAATCACTTGGGCCCATTGTACAAGTGTTAGCTTGTTATGGTGAAAAGGTATTTTGAAGAAATTGTTTTGATATATGAGGTATGATCATAAACTACAATGAGTGCTTAAACCCACAGGAAAAAAAAATTGAGTTAAAGACACATTACCATTAACATCCCCTCAAACACCTCTGTTCTCTTGAAATATACTCATTATTCTTGCTACTTTCCGAAGCAGTTCTGGAAGTCTACTTTTATGAGTGTCCTCAGGTGCTCTGTCGATGTTCTGAATTGATTCAAACTGTTTACTTTTGTGGTCATTTTGACTCTAGGGAAGAACCAGAAATCACACAGTCCTAGATCCAGTGAGGAAGGTGGATGAGGGCACAACGTTAGGTTTTTCACAAGCTTGCCTTTCTGTCAGATGACACCAGTCACCAGTATTCACTGTATTATATTTGATTGTACCTTGTAAAGATATGCAAGTAAGAAGACTTCCAGAATCGCTTCAGACAGCAGGAAGAATGATGAGATAAATATATTTGAAGTAAGCAGGAGAATTTTGAGTCGGATTAATGGCAATATGAATTTTACTCAAGGTTGTTTTTATTGATACAGTGCATAATTTGTTTTACTTTGGGAGTCGTGTAGGTGCAACAGTGTCAAAATATAAAGTTTTTGCTTCAGAAAACTTATGTGAATAACCAAGAATATTTAGTATTTTTATATATTTGGTTCATATGCAAGTAATATAAGAATTTAATGTTCCAAATTGCTGGTTTCTAAATGGTTTTTGTTTTTATAACTGATAGTTTTTCACAAATGCACCATATTTAGATGTATATGGAGACACAAATGCACAATAAGAAATTGTATACTTGTGTTTGTGTGATACTACCAATTAAATGTAAAGCTTCTTTTTAAAGTTGTACTCAACAATAATATGTGAAATGCAGATATTATCTATGCTACTAAAATATTGAAAAATTTGCTAAAATTTTGAACTCTGTGTTTAGTGTTTGGTTTGAATCCAGGCTTACAAAAGTTTACTATGTTTATGACCTAAGAAAACTGCAACACTTCCCATTTTCAAAATCACTGCTTTCCTCCTCAAATAGGATTAGCTCAGGAAAAGATATTAATAGATTTTCAAGGTATGTATTGACTGGATAATGGATTAGTATGATCATACTTTTATAAAAGAAAAATATCATTAGTTATATAAATTTTATAATAAGAAACAGAAGAATTTCTTTTTACAAAGTAGCTAAGATCTATTTGATTGAACTAATTAGAGACATAGACTATTAAGTTACAGTTAGTTAATTTTTCCAATAATGAAACATTTATTTAGAGTGATTGATGTTTCCTGAAACATTTTAGAGATGTAAATGTATGATACCACATTTCTTTTTTTCAGTACTCCCCTTGTGAACAGAACACAAATATCTCTTACCCTAGTCTTTTTAATCCCCTATACTGTTCCCAACTTTACTGTGGGCCAGATTTATCCTAAAGATGGAAGTTAGCAGTGCGACAGATACCAGAGATGGGATTAAACTCAACACTAGGGATAAGAATATTGGTTGATTCCTTCATTTTCATCATGACCTTGGCCACTCTTTCATCATTGGGACACAAACCCAAGACCCATAGCTTAAGGGGGTAGAGTTTTATTTCAGCTTACACTTTCTGAAGGTCTCAGGTCATTCAACCTGAGCAGGCAAAGGCAGCAGAACAGAGCAAATGGCTTAAGTGGGCCTGGTCAACGGAAGCTAAACAAGGGAGGGGTGGAGCTAAGGATGGAGCTCTACCGTTAGAGGTTACACCCCGGTGACCCACCCCTTCAGCCAGACCCCACATTCTAGTGACACATAAGAAAAGAAATCAATTCACTGTGCACTTGATACAGTGAACTCCCACAATCCAGTCATATTCCAAAATCATGAGACTTTTGGGTGGACATTCTAGATTCAAGCCATGACAACAGCATTGCTCTTTCAAAATGTAAGGATAAGAGCTTATGAAAAAGACCCAGCTTAGACTTAGTTCATCAACAGCAACCCAAGTTTTTGTCTCTGCGATGTCCTGCTGAAATTTGAAATCAATTTAAAATAGACGTTGATATACCACTGATATATAAGACATGGAATACATCGAGAAATCTTGCTAGCCTTTAGTGTTCTCATATATCAAAGAACCTAATTATGTTCCCATAAGAGTTACCTTAGAAAGTGATGATAGGAATTTAAAAACACAATATTCGTTGCAGACAGCTTTACATATTTGACCTCTTTTCCATTCATTTTACTTGTATGCTTTTCTTTTGTGCAAACCAGATACAGCACTTCTAACTTGTCCTACTCAGACACGCTGTCTCTTGCCAATTTCTATCTCTGTTCTTGGAGAAATCAATGCGCTGAGACTTAACTACGTGAATGTGTTTTACGGATCTCTGACTTGACTAATAAGGTCTTTGAAAAGCTTGCCCGAAATTTTGATATGATCTTAGTTTATTCTTCTCCATATATTTATATTTATTTATACTTTGTCAGTTTAGAAAAAGCTCTTAGAAGAACATCCAGTTTTTCCAATCCACGATGCTAATAAATCATCTCCATTTAAAAATCTAAGTGATTCCGAAACAAGGAAATTAAAAAAAAAAAAAAACCCTACAGTTGTGATGTCTACATTGGGTTGTTTCAAGAAAATTGGCCAACAATCGAGATGAAGGTTGAGTTACCATGTTAAAAACAACATGTACTTTACTACAAATGTGCAATCCTGTTTTTTTCTCACTATATTTTCATAGAACTTAAAGCCAGAGGATTTTTTTCTTAGTATAGACACTGAATTCCAGATTCCTAATGTATGTGGAATCAGAATTTTAACACTTGAAGATTTTAGCAAATTTTATTTTGTGCTTTATATTTCTGTGAGTCTAAAAGGGAGTTTCCAAAATAGTCCATCTGCTGAATCAAATGTAATAAATTGACTAGGACATTTTATCAGCAATGGTTCCCATGAGTCATTGTTAATATGACCCGAGCTCTGTCCAGATTTCAGGGCTTGAAATAAGATAGTGACAGGTAAGATGAATTTTATATGTCAAGGTGGCTAAAAAAATACATGTTTGAATGGAAAAAGGATTTTATTTTAATTTTGAGATTTAATATCACCAATATTCAATCAATAAAAATAAATCATTTTATAAGAAAGAATTTTTCAGCAGCGTCAAGAACAAGCACAAACATTTTATTAGGTTTAAAAAAGAGATGTTTCTCTCCTCCCTATCTAATGCGAGCTACAGAGGAGGAGAGAGGTGTAGGAATTTTGCCCAAATGAAATTTATTCTTATTTGTCATAATGTAAATAATTTGGAAGTATAAAAATAGTCTGACCCAAAAATTATGTTATGAGAGATTCTTAAATGTGACTTTAAATACACATGCCACATCTTTCTTAGTACATGCACTACATCCATGAAAAATGCATTTTCTTTTAATTGCTTGTATTCGGGAATGACTTACTTTGGTAAAAGAAATCAAATTGTTGAACAATTCAACGTGTGATTTCTGCATACTTCCATTTCTTTTCCCCCCCATTTTATTGATATGTCGAAGCACAAAATTGAAGGTTGACAGTGAAGTTGAGCCTTTGTGCACATATGTATCTTATCAAGGTGACAAGGACTTTCCCACTCTCCTTTTGTCCCTCCCCCTACCCACCCCTCTCTTCCTCCCCACCCTACACCCCCCCCCCATTCACTTTGTTTTTCATTTTAAGTTCCATGAGATAGTTGTAATCTGGGTCTCTCATATCAGAGAGACCATTCGATGCTTCACCTTCTGCTTCTGCCTCACTTCAGTAAGCATGGTGTTCTCAAGTTTCTTCCATTTGCCTGTAAAAAGCCTCCTCGTTGTTGGACTTTATAGATGCACAGTATTCTATTGTGTATAACTGTGGGATTTATACATATTTCCATTTCTAGTGAGAGTTAAAGACCTCATTAGCTGTCACCTGAAGTGCCACAAGAGTCTCCTAATTAGTCTTCTTGCTCCACGCCCGTCTTATCTTGCAATCAATCCCAAGACTATTTGCACAAGTGACTCTCCAAAGTGTAGGTGGAATTGCATTATCCTTTCGCTTTGAATTTTTCTACCGGAGCTCGTCATCACTGAAGTGATGTCGAAGTTCCCCATACCAGTATCCTCTGTCTTACACTTTACTTTCTTCAAATTCTTCATAGATCTGGCGTGTATCCTGACAAAAAAGTGTTGCTTCCAGATCTCAATCTCATTCCCCTTTTTCTACACTATTTCTAAAACAACTCTGATCTTAGTGTTACCTCTTTGAAAATCTTTCCATTTGTACTCGTTCCAGCGTCAACTTGAGCTTTTAATATTCTTCTAAACATCTGCAACATCCTGTGTAGAACTCTAAAATTTCTGCATTTTACTAAAATTGTCTTTTCTGTGTATTTGAATTTGTCTCTCACTATAATGCATAAAGAAAAGAAAGAAAAGAGCTCTATTATAAAAAATGCTCAAGAGTTTCTTTTAGAATTTTGTTTCGGGTTAGCATATGATGAGTGCTCAACTAATATTCATTAAACACAAAATGACCTAAAATGCTTTGAGAGGGGATGAGTTAGGTTTAATGTACTTATTTCAAGAAAAATGCACATGAAAATGGACAATAATACAAAACAGACTAAAAGAGTAATCAAATAGTTCTTCTAATTTAAAGTATAAGTTCGGGCTTACATGGTCAGCCTACATTTGTGTTCTTACGATAGATATTTAAAATGCAGGCCAAAATATGCTTGTGGAACCAGATAATAGACAACAAACAGCTACCCAACCCTGGGAAAAAAAAAAAAAAACTTTGTGCAGATTTATGACCCAGAAGCAATGAAATAAAAGTACCTTTATCTTTTATTTCCTATATAAGGAATTTTGGATGATCTACTACTGTCCATATGTACAGAAGTGCCCCAGTTATTCCTCATTGATTACTTGACTGGATTAAGAGAGTTCTGGATTGAATTATGAAGGCATTGTAATCATCAGTGGGCAAATCCGCTGTTGTTCACTGCTTAATTTGTGGTGACAACGGGCTCTCCACTTGGGGCGATTCCCTGGGGATGTACCTGTGGAGGGTAGAAATCTTTCCACAATTCTTGCTCTGAATTAAACTCCCTGGCTTCCGTGAATTTAGCAACTTTGATGATGTGCCCTTCTGCCATGATGTTTCTGCATTGAAACCAGTTATCATGGACTGACACCTCTAGTCTATCAGCCACATGAAACCTGTTCTCATTTAAGTTTCATGCATCAGGTGTTTTGTCCAGCAGTGGGAAAGGCAACTAATACGATGTTCTTCCACCCCTTCTACTATTGAAATTACGAAAGCTAGCTATAGAACAGCAGTGAACAATAATAATTCATCTCAGCAATAAATACTCAGAGGCGCATCTAAACATACTCCTTACCTCATATTATGTAGACTCTTCGGCTCCTTTACTTCAGAGAAAATGCATTACCTACTCCAGTGGGGTTGACAAGGGCTCTGGTGTTCTGTTTGTTCATCTTTTGTCCCTCAAAGAGAATTTGTTAGGAGGAGTGGTTGGATGTTTGGTTAATGGGATTTTTTCCAAACAGGTGTTCTTTCAACTCTCACAAGACTGAGACTGATGGCACAAAGAGGAGCAGAGGGGTGAGGGTTTGGAAGGTGCTGAGAGGCAAACGGATTACACTTTGATTGTTCAGGATAGAGTGACAGAAAGAATAATGGGTGAATCTCATTCTGTTTGGTAGGCAATTTATTGGAATGTAGGATTGTCAAGTTGATTCTTGCTTTCACCTGTCTGAAACAAAGGAGAAATTTTGCCATGATTGGTGCTTAGATCTGCACTGTGATTTAAAACCTGGGATTTGAGTACCCAGTGAATTTTCTAACAGAAATAGATGAAATGCTAACTCAATATGAGATTCTGGCTTATCACATTGAAAGTAATTTTCCAAACACTTTGTAAAATGACTTGGTACATTTTGGCTACAAACAAAGACAGAAGAATTGCTGTTGGACCAGAAAACTAGTTTGGGTAAGACTCTGAGTGGCCTACTGGGATTTCATTGGATAATTTTCTTCCTGGACTGATAATCTTTTGAAAGAAGGATCATGAATCACTAAGGCAAATGTGAACTTGATAGCCTGAATAACAGGGAATCCATATGGCAGGGAGGCCTTTGAATGGTCTCTGTGGCTAATACTGCCAAGGCTCTGGATCCAAATGTTGGCCAAGTTGCTGAGAGTGAATCAATGCCTTAGTCAGATTTCCAGAAAGCCTCTACTCCATATTGTAACAGAAAACCAAACAAAAAGCCTCAATATGCAAAATATACACACAAAACTTGCAAATGCAAGCTTATGCATACATAAGCAATGATTAGAGGTTATCAGTATCTCTTTTTTTTTACATGTGAGAATTTAAAGCTCAAAATTAATACAATTATGGCAAAGAACTAATACTTGAGTTTTTGTATGTCTGGTTCAGAAATATTTAGTCTCTTTACAGTGTGTAGTTAGGAATCCCAGATGTTGCTTGGCTGGTTATATTAAGAATTATCTGGGAAGCTTCATTAAAAATATAGTTTATTCAACAAAAGTGTCTGCCTCATCTGTGTGTTTAGTCTAGTAGCTCAGAAGTGAAGGCCCTATGATTGGTGTTTTGAAATACAACCCAAGAAGTAAGAACTTGAAACCAGGTCTGGGTATCTTTTATCACACATTAGTATGTACACAAGGGGCATGTTAGGGGAGGAGACAGAGAAGATCCTGCTTCTGTTATTACAATGTGGTCTGCAGACCATATGTTGCTGAGCTATAATCATCTTAATAAAGAATATCACTTTTTTTTTGAGCCACAGTCTCACTCTGTACCCCAAGCTGGTCCTGAACTCACTATAAAGCCCAGCGGGCCTTATACTCTTGCCAATCCTCCTGTCTAAGGCTCCAGAGACCTGGGATTACAGGTGTGCACTACCACACCTAGCTTGTTTGGTGCTGTGTAATTGAACTCAGGTACTTAGTGCTTGCTAGGCGAGCACTTTACCCACTGAGCCGTTCTTCCAGTCCCACGAATCTCACTTTTTATTAACTTTATCCAGTGGACATAATGCAACAATGGACATAATCATTTTTAAATTATTATTCTGCTAGGGCTGCCCTAAAAAGTACTTCAGAAATGAACGTTCTGTCAGTTCTCAGTTTTGGAAGTCTGAGGTCAAGAATTTCTCCTCAGCTTGTGGGTGGCTGTGTTCACGGTCTTCAAAAGGGCTTTTCCCTGTGTGTATCTGCTTTCTGATCTCCTCTTCTTGTATCCACACCAGTCATAATGGGGTAGGTCTTACTCCAGTGCTCTCCATTCAACCTATTTCCTCCTTTACAGATCCCATTCTTTGATATTTTGGGGTAAGAGTATGGTCTATGGGGCAAGCACGCAGAGGACATACTTCAGACAATGCCATTCATATCCAACTTAAGTAATTATGTTAAAGAGAAAATTAAGCAATTATGAAAATGGCCTAATAGATAAAACATGAAATTGAATTTTATTTAGACACTTAAAATTCTTTGTTGGAGTACTATAGCAAAGCTATGCTAATTTCCCCACTCTAGCAAAGCACAAATGTCAAAAATGATGATCTCATTGTCTTTGTTTCACTTTATTAAAGTAGATGATCTTTTATTGTTTTTCTTTCTCTGCCTAAAATATAGATTATCTTTTACTATTTTTCATTATCTATCTAAAAGTAGTAATTAGTGAAAAAAAAGTCTGGCGGTTATGGTGAATTAACAAGATTAAAAACTTCACTTTATTATCATAAAGTAGGGAATACACATCCAGAGACATAGACACACGTGCACACACACATAATTATACATAAATGTACACTATGGTAGTCCTGCTTTGGATAACAAAAATCACAATGAAAAATATTAAGTGTCCTAAATTTCCAGCAGAAGAATAAATAAGTATCCACCATGTAGACCAGCAGTGACCAAAGTTTAAATTTAAGCTCTTTGAGATCTTATTTGGTGATTTTATTTCACCAAATACAGACATTTGTGACTTTTCCTGTTGTGTAGATGGGAGAAACTAAGACTGATTTTGATGCAGACGTATTTTTCAATGAAGGATGTCTTTAAAGTGGAGCCCTATTTATTGTTTTAAACAATTTGTAGTAGAAACAAGCAATAAATTTGGGTGTCAGCTCTTGCCCCTCTGGTAACTGACTTATCTAATAAAGTTTTATTTCACCCGAATTTTCGTACTGTATTTGACAACTAATCACACTCCCAAGTGTATTTGCAATCTTGTATACATACTGCTGTTTCCTTTAAATATGTGGTTCTGATTCTTCTTTCTCTTCTTGGTTTTGCTTTAAGATTCTTGAACTACATTTAATTCTGGTGAGTAATAGCTCAATTTATGGAGTGCATATGATGGGTTAGATAGTGAGCAGCACAGTATTTCTTTACATTCAGCCTTGCGTGAAAACTTAGACTATTTCTAAGGGTCATAGTTTATGACAATGCAGATTCCATCCCTGGAAATGTCTGATCACTTTCTAATATGGCATCTCATAGCAAGGGACTTTTAGTTTCAAGATGAAAGCACCTGAATGTGTTTTATATAGTTTTCCACGGAGTTTTGAGTGATACTCCCTTTAAGATAATTGTGTTTATTTACGTTCTCTCATTGTTGAGGCTGATGATGAAGTGGTTACAACTTGTCAACTTGATATTCAGAAACAAGGCGGTCCACTTACAAATAGATGGTAGGCCTGTAGTTAACATAAAGTATCGTTGCTATGAGTGAGTGGGAATGGTAGGAGACAGAAAGTCATAAACTAAACCCTAATTTTTAAAAAGCTAACCTCCCCAAAAGTTTATCCCTTCTAATTTTCTTTATTCAGAATCTGTCTGAGAATCCAAGAATATTTTGGGGGAGAAGCAAAATTTGGGTAGCAACATAGAATGAAAACCCAGTAATAGTAATGTGCTTGCTTGATTCAAATCATGTCTCTTGACAAGATCCTATGAATCCTACAGAGGTGAATTGATTCCATAAGGGTATTAAGAACAAGAAAACTTAGAATGGGATTGAAGATTAGCGATGCAAAAATTCAGAACACATTGGGTTTTAGATTCCTCTATCACCTGTTGAAATGAGACTGAGCATCTGAAAACTCTCAGAATGGAGAGTCTGCCTCCAAGATTTTGATAAATATTCTAAAGATGAACGTACTTAAAGCTCTGTATGTTTTCAGCAACTCAAGTACGAAAGATCATTCCTCTAAATGTGGTTCCTCTGAAGCAATGAGACAGGGAAAACACCCAGGATCGTTCCACAGACAGGATGAAGGGCTTGGGACTTCTAGAGAAAGGAAGAGAATTCCTTCTGTTTACGTTTACTAAAGGGTTAAACTGGGGAGGGAGGTTTTGTAGAAATGGGAAAAGGAATCTGAGTATGGAAGGAGACAGCCGAGAAGGGAGGATAAAAGGAGGCAAAAATGATTAAGATGTGATATGTGTATATATTCTCTATAATAATTATTGCACATCACAAATACATACAAATAAAGTACTAGTTGCAGAAAAAGTTTATCACCAAGAAGAGAAGTTAATTTACAGTAGACCAGACTTAAAGGTGTGGAAAGAGACTACCCAATTCTTCAGCTGCAGGAGAGTGATGACTCTGAACCTGTGAATGTGACCTGGCATTCCAAAAGGCATATTGTGGGTGTGACCTTGAGACGAGGAGATGCACTTCAGAAGAAAAGAAAGCCATCTGACAGAGACAGGTGGAAGCACAGGAGGCAGAGTCAGGCAGAGGATGCTGCCATGCTGGCTGTGAAGATGCGGGAAGGGGCTGTTGGCCAACGAATCTCAGGAGTGCAGTTCTGGATGGAGTGGGTGGGGTCAGCAACAACTTGGATTCTCCCCAGAAGCTTTCCATCAGAGTATAACCTGCTGTTTTATTTTATTTCAACGAAGCTGATTCCCAACATCTGACTTCCAGAAGTGCAAGAGAATAAATCGGTGCTGTTTCAAGACGTTCAGTTTTTAGAAATTTGTTATACAGACTAGACAGTATATATCACCCATCATAAAGATCAAATAGGAGTGTTGTTCCTAAATGACTGAGGGATTGTGTAATGTCTACTACTTCTGAACATAGACTGGCAGGGGCCTATGAGCCATCATGTAGATAGATGAGAAAGAGAGAAGAGAATGAGGAGGGGCGTTTTATAGATTTTAATTGTATTTTGATAATCTTATCAAGATCTATTTGTGCTGAGGGTGTTGATATGCTTGCCCTTCAGTATGTTTCTCCCTGTTTTTTATGTTTCCTTTAATGTATATCATATATATATATATCTCACTCATAAATCATACATATGGTACATATGTATGTATATGTATAAAATATGTAGTCTCTAAGCCACAGGAAAGTTTCTTCAGTTTATTAGAATAAAAGTTGAGACAATGCTTCTTCTTCTAAAAGATCTGTGATTTCTGAGCAACCAGATTTTCAATATGTAACAGACCATTAATGAAGAGTTTGTGAGATTATGGAAGGGTCTTAGAGGCGGGGCCTGTAATGTGCAACTGGTAACTGCAAGCAAGATAAAACTTGGTATCTCTGCCTTCATTTTCATGTCTGTCTCTTTATTTCATTAAAACTTAGAGTGAGATCCCTCCTCAGGTACTATCAGTACCTGTGTGTCTGAATGTGTGTTAGTCACCGATTGCTAGAACAAAATGTTTGACAGTCACAGTTTACAGGAAGTTTGTTTTGGCTCATAAATTCTTTCCATCGTTGGCTGGCTCCAAGGCAGGAAAAGGCTTGATGGCACACATGGCAGTGGCAAGCTACATGGCCAGGGACAGACAAGCAGCAGAGGGAGATGGGCGGAGCCAAGGACAGGAGCCCGTGGTATCAGGCCACAGTGTAAGAACCCTTCTTTCCTACAAGGCCCCACCTAAACGCACATGACTGCACAAAGAGTTGTTCCACTCTAGAGCATAACATCTGGTGGATCCAGTCACTTACAAACACATGGTAGCTTGGGGAAACATTTTAGATACCAACTGTAAGGGAAGGAGTTTCCAGTGAAAACCATTTTCTATTTTATTTTTCCTGAATGCAATTACAACATATTCTCTCAAGGATAGCAGATCAGATGTAGACCAGAACACAGAAGTTATATAATAATCAGTTGGCATTAAAATAAAAGTATGCCCTTAGAACTTCATGAATCACTATTTTTCCTAATGACCTTAAAAATGTGTTTAGTCAGTAACTTTACTTACAGACTGAAGAATACAAACTTAAAAGATGGAATTTACACTACTTTCATCCTGTATTGTAGTTACACATTGAAATTCACGTATGCTTTTTGAAATCATCAATAGATTTTGAATTTAATTGCTTTTAATAGTCCACACATAAATGTAAATTTAATCATGGAAGAATTTGCCTGTTACTTCTAAATAATTAATGGATCATGAAATGGGGGCATAGCTCAGTGATAGGTCACATGCTCAGCATATATGAATAAGGCTTCCGGTTAAACCTCTAGTGCATTCACGCACACACACTGACCAGTTTGAAATACCCAGTTGAACAGAATACGTAGAAATGTTGTGCCATATGTTCAAATTTATAGTATACTCTAATTGTGTTCTATTCATTAAAGAAGTTCTTCTATTTCTGAAATCAAGAAGAATGGATAAAATGTACACATGTGAAGAAAAAAATACAGAAAAATGTCACCTATTTTCTGTAACTAATACTACAAGATAGAGTAGATTGAGTGAGTTATAGTTTCAATCTGGCAGATCTTTCCATTGGAGCACTAATGAAGATAGAAATAATAGTGAAGAGGGAAAGTCAAAATACTTCTTTCTAAACAGGATCTGGTGACCCAGAAATGCGCCGTAGTCTGGTGAAATCACTGTCTTCATAAAATGACTGTCCACTCATCCACAGTGCATGTGGTAACTTTCAACACTGTTCCTGTTTTAAGGCCAAAGCTGTATTTCCTGTGAAACTATCTAGTGATAAAACTGTCCAACATGCTATCACAGACTCTTTTGATTTAGGTGCAAGCCGGTTTTATCCTGCTGAAGTGCTGTAATTGATTTTTAATGCTAACAGTAATACTGTGGGTGCCTAGCAGTGTAGTAATGTCTGGGTAGGATTCTGGTCAGTAAATCTCTAAAGTTATCTTGTTAGGAAGTTATCACCATGAATAAATAAGATGAATTTGTGTGGAGTAGAAATTGACTCTACAAAACCTAAAAAATCCTACCCCCCATCTAAGCTACACTTAAATCTTGTCTGGTTTCCTCAGGAATTATGCTCTGACTTCCTTCCTATATTTCAGCAACACGGCTGGTTGCAGTGACACTTAGCGTAGCAAATGCCAGGTCACCTGTCCCAAAATAAAGCTGCATCCCAGCTAGCCCACAGAACACATTTACAGGCTTTATTTCTCGTATGTGTATCCTCTTTGGTAAGGTATCTGTTAAGGTGTTCAGCTCGCTCTCTAATTGGACAATTTTTGTTGCAAATTCAGTTTTGCTCTTTTATTGGGATATACATATGTGATATACAGTGGTTTCATTTAGCTTGAGAATTTTGTGCATCTCCCTCTCCATATATATCTATTATACATCTTTAGGATTGATTATAAATTCAGTTTCAGAAAGTGACAAGAATGATGGAATAAGTAGATAAGTATATTCAAAATGAGAGGAAATATTTTAAGGATAATTGATGGCCACGGTCATTTTACTGTAGTAAGTTGTTTTAATCAGCTTGCGTGTCACAATATCCTGATGACAGTAGCGGTAGAGTGTTTTTTGAGGCTGGATCATGCCAGTCCTCCAGCTTTATTCATTAATATTATGTAAGCTATTTGAATCTTCTGCCTCATCATATAAACCTTAAAATCAGTTTGTCAATAGTCCAGGTCTCTTTGGCACTGTGGACTAGTTTTGAGGAAGGCCATGTTTCCATGGAGAAGTGTGACATGTTCTCAGGATGGCGTGAGCGCTTTCCCTTCAGTGTGCACAGTGCTTCACCAGGGACACACAAGCTAGATTCTCCCCATCCTCCAGGATGGGTGATAGGCTGTTATTTGAATATATAACAAGTGAATATACACAATTTTGTTTTGTGTTGGCCACAGTCATCCATGAGCACTGTACATGTGTCATTGATCAGTCAAGACAGAATTCACAGTGGTGCTGGGGTGCTGGTATAACATCATTCTGGAAGGATCTTTGGGATCTTTGAGGTGGAGAATGAGAGGATATTATTAGAACTTGGGACATTTTTGCATCACAAAAATTATTGTTTGCTCAGATAATGGAAGTCTATAGAAATGGAGGACTGTCAGTTGAAAGTAGAACAAAGTCATCTATGTGTTTTGATGAGTCAAAGTTTTATATTTAACTAAGATTCAAAGTATGCATCACTCTCTCAATGGAATAAAGAATAAACACCCTAAACTAATTATATAATTCACTTGTGGATAATAATTATTGTGGTTGGGATCTGAAATGTCTCCCAAAAGCCTTCTGTACCTATGGATACTGTGTACAGTTAGTGTATTAGTTTGGGTTCTTACAAAAGGAGGAATTTATGGAAATTATAAGAAAAAGGATCTATTTACAAATCTGAGGACAGAGATAGTCCAAATGTGGCCTGCACATGTGAGAGCTGGAGGGTCCCATGGCTTCTCAGCTGCAAGGTAAAAGACATGCCCGGGACCACAGGACAGCCGGTGGGAGTCCGCTGTGGATCTTAGTTGTTTGAAGAACAATGGCAAAGACCAGATTCTGAAGATCGATGACTGATGATCTGTTAATGAAGATGGTCGATGAGTAAAATCTGTGATAAAGATCTGTGGTGTGTAGGAAGTCCATAGACAATTGTGAAGGCCAGAGCTTTCCCAGAGAAAAAATCTGTAACAATCTTTTTCCTTTGTTTTATACAGTTTGAGTTACTATTTGGGCCTCCCACATTCTCATTCACTTGCTGGCCCACAGATCACACTCTCATCCAGGCTGGTTCCTAATTGCCTAATTTAGGCATGGTTCCTGATTGTCTCAAGTTGACATAATCTCGAAACGTCACAGTTGGAAAATGAGGCCAGCTGGAAGGGGTGGATTCTTGGGGCTTGGCCTGTAGGGGTGTGTGCTGGTCCACTTTTCCTCCCAGTCTTGTGCCTATTCTGCTGTGCTGCCATGAGGATCTTGGTCTCCAGAGCACCAGCTACTGCTCTGGCTCCAGCTGGGGCCCCACCAAGTGATTCCACCATTTTCGAGCTGCCCACCTGTGAGCAAACTGAAACTTTTTGGAACTGTAAGCTAAAATAAATCTTTCCTGCCTGAAGTTGTGGATATCAAGTATTGAGCCACAGTGACAGAAAAGAAGCTAAGGCAACAATTGGTACCAGAGAAGAGGGAGCTGAATTGTTGCTGCAACTTTACCTGACCATATGGTTTGAACACCTTTGGAACTGGTTTGGGGGAGGAGTTTGGAAAGGTTTGAGGATGCTGGTTGGAGAAGCCTTTGAGTAGTCTGAGCCAGACCTGATGAAGATACTGGTCAGAGCTCATAAAACCAGGATGCTAATAGAAGAGTGGATTGGAAAGATCACGCTCAAGATTTCTCAAAGGGAAAGAGAAATATATTGCCTAGTAGGCTAAAAATCACATGTGCTGTGCTGTGACAAAGTTTGGGCATTTTACCCTGTCTAGAGACTTTACCTAAAACTGAGATTGAGGGCGGTGGACTACTTAATCTGGTGGAGGAAATCTCAAGGCAGACTGATGTTACATGAATGGTATTTTCAGATGTTATCAAAGTCTATGGCAAAAAAATGGCAAAGGAAAATCAAATAAATGGTTTGCAGCACCAGACTAAAGTCTGTAGTGGTGGGGCCAGAGAGCACAGGGAGGTTAAAGAGATTAACATTAAAAAGAAGCCAAGTACTTACCATCAGGAAAAAGGAGGAACACCTTGAGAACTTTTCAAAGTGAACAAGACCCCGCCCCTCTACCAACTCAAGAGTGGAGAGACTTTTCTCTGAGGAGTGTTCCCTGTGGCCAAAGAAAGATATGTCTTATAGAGTTCAGCCACTTGGACTTCAACCATCCAATAACTTGAAAACCTCTACAATGTTTTTCCAAGGGGTTCAGTCTATTGATGGAGCCAGGGTTAGGCCTTAGTGATGTCCATGCAGTCCTGGTTTTACAGGCTTGGTGAGTGCGAGAGTTAGGAGATGATGAAGGCTTCCCCCCAGATTTAGAGGAAGGTCTTGGAGGACAGGCATTGTGTCCCTGGGTGGACCATGTATGAAGTAGTAAAGGAGAAGCCAAAGATGCAGTGGAGAACCCAGGAATTTGGAGAAGTCAGTAGCATGGACCATCAGCTGAGAAAAGTTGCAGGCCGTGAGCAGATTCAGCTCAAAGCAGGGAGGTCTGAAGTTGCAGTGAGCAGGGATACTGTAGGGGCGGGGCCACACAGGCCCTTTGGAGTTCATATCTTGCCGCAGTTTACTACAGGTGTTAGACATGGGACTTCAGGATGTAACCTTTGCCCTCTGGGTTTAGGAATCATTTTGATCTAATTGCCTTTTGTCATCCTATTCCTCCATTTGGAAGTGTTTATCCTGTGTTGTATGTTGGAAGAGTTTAACTCTTCTTGGTTTTCACAGGAGCTCACAGATGAAAGTTTGCCTTGCATCTCAGAGGAGACTTTGGTCTTGGACTTTCTTTAACTCTGCTGGAACTATTAAGACTTTGGAAACTTTTGGAGAAGAACTAAATACCTATGCCTAAGGAGGTGGTCATGAGTCTTTTGGGAGACAGGGGTAGAATGTTGTGGTTTGGATCTAGAGTGTCTCCCAAAAGCCTCATGTACCTATGAATACTGTGTACTTTTGCAAGGTGAGGCCTGGCTTGAAGGGGTGGATGTATGGGGCTTGACCTGGATGGGTATGTGCTGGTCTGCCCTTCCTCCTAGTCTTGTCTATTCTGCAGTGCTTCCTGGAGGATCTTGGTCTCTAGAGCTCTGGCTTTGACTCTGGCTGTGGCCGCACCATGTGATTACACAATTTTCCCCACTCCCTACCCATGGACAAAATGACACCTTCTAAAATTGTGAGTCAAAATAAATCTCACCCCCCTAAAGCTGTGGACATTGTATATTGTGTCACAGTGACAAAAAAACAAAAACAAAACAAAACAAAAAAACCTGAGACAATAGTTGTCTTTTATTTTTTAAGTACATTGTTATAAATTAGAACATTTTGCTTCTGGAACATTAATTCATTCTACAAAATATCAAATCCATCACAATACATGTACAATAACATACATATTCACTTTTCTTTGATATGTATTAGTAAGTAAAACATAACTGTACCCAATCTTTCTTGCAAATATTCTCTTTGAGAAGGATGATTTTCTGGAGGGACTGAAAGACATCAGTATCCAGAAGAGACAATAAAGCCTGGGGCTCTTCTAGAAAAAAAACAAACAAAAACCCCTCCTACTTTCTTCCTTAATTATGTTCTGGCTGCAATTGTCTGGGTTGGTGTCACCCACATTCCAGCCAGGTTTTCCTCCCACAACTTGCTGGCCTACATGTCAGTCATGCACAGACAAACCCAAAACTTTGCCTCGCTGATCAGCTGCGTGGCTTTTATTCCACTCACAGTGACACAGCATAATTAACAGTCGCATATACCATTGCTCACTTTCACTTTCAGTCTTTGTTGTAAAGCAGCACAATGTCTTTCATATAAAAGGAAAGCCATTGCTTTTCCCTTGTTTGCAAAACGCTGTTTTCTCTATTCTACCCATTTAAAAAAATTCATTTTAGTTCTATGTAGTCCTTCCATGACAGCCAATGAAAGCAGTGACTAATAAGGAGACTTGCTACAATCACGGCTCCACAGTTACCAGACCGCCTTTATATCCCTTGCAGTCTTCAACCACTATAAATAAGTTTAGATGAGAAAGTTAAGTTTAGATGAGACCTAAAATATTGTAGAAGTAAACCCTCCTAAAAATATCGGAGAGAACTTATTGTATGCACTATATCTTTAATAAGTTTCCACTTTTCCTCATTCAGTCCCCACCAAAATGCTATGAACTTCAAATTTATTGTCACATTTATGTCTTGAAGAGAAAATTAGGACAGAAAGACTTGGTGTAAAGTTTCTTAATCTTTATTACTGATAAAGTGGAATGGAAAGTTTGGTCCTCAGTCTTTGAATTGGTTTGAATAAAGGCTCTAAAGATTAAATACTCTAGGCTGTTGTTTACTTATCTTAATTGACCCTATTAATGTATTAATTCAAGCAAGAGGTCTAAATACAAGTTTCCTGCAGGATCAGAGTTCACGGTAGGATTGACCATTGATTTCCACTTGAGATCTCATTTTTGGCTAATATTCGGTAGATAATTTTTATGTCCATAAACATGCTTATGAAATTTTTTCCCCAATTCTTTGTAAAAATACAACTAAAAGTATAATGGAAATGGGTAGGATTTTATTTGTAGATTCTTCTGATCTCATGATAGAAACAAGATCCAGTCCAGTCCTTCATGGGGAATCACTGTAAAAGTGAAATTTTACAAAAAAAATCAGAATCTTTTTTACCTCTAATATGTTATAAGGTTTAATCAAATAGTCAGTCTTTGCCCTTGTATTCCTATTCCTATTAAAAAGATGAGAAAAATCTCATTTTATATGAAAATTATGAGAATTCAAAAATATTTAGACTATATAATGTACCAATTGTATTGAAATTAGCTCCATTATACTGAGATTAACTCTTCTTTCTGTATTAGTCACTTTCTCATCAGTGACACAAAATACCTGACATTTACGACTTGTGGAAGGGGAGATTTACTGGGCTCACAGTTTGAACAGATTCAGTCCCTTGTTAGTGGCCTCAAGGAAGAAATGGCATGGTAGAAGGGCGCGACAGAGAGCTCCTGCTCAGGCCCTGGCGACCGGAAGCAGAGAGAAGGGAGGGGCCTGAGGTGAGAGTACAACCCTCCGGGTCATGCTTCCACAGATTCAGCTCACAGAGGAGGTTCCAATTTGAGCTCAAGATTTCTGGAGGATATTTTAGATCCAAACCCTAATGCCTTCTAAACATCTGTTTTGTACTCAGTAAATATTTACGTGATGTTTTCTAAGGGACTATTCTTCTTGTATTTGGTCCTTCCTTTGGAAATTTTTTTTCCTAATTTTTAGCCTAATTTTTCGCCTAATTTTTCTCAGTTGAACTCTGTTGGACCTTCACTGAAATTGTGGTCTAGCTGGTTACCTTGCTATAATTTTTCTGAATAAATAATATTCAAATATCCTGCATTGTTGAACATCCTCTGATGCTGTGAGTACAATTCTGAGAGTCCTTCTTTGGCTCCTTTCCTCCTTCCTTTCTTCCTCCTTTTCTTTATTTCTCTCTTTTTGCTTTCTTGCTTTCTCTTTCTTCTTTCTTTCCCTCCCTCCCTCTCTCTCTCTCTCTCTCTTTCTTTCTTTCTTTCTTTCTTTCTTTCTTTCTTTCTTTCTTTCCTATTTGAGGTAGGATTTCACTCTGTAGTCCTAGCTAGTTCTGAACTCCCTCTCGATAGACCAGGGTAGCATCTAACACACAGAAATCCTCCTGTCTCAACGTCCTGGATTCTGGGATTACAACTGTGTACCACCACGCTGAGCTTATTGGGTGCTGGAGCATCAAACTTAGGGCCTTGTGTTTCCTAGGCCAGCATTCGAACTCTGAACTATGCCCTCACCTTTGACACATTTATTTTGGACTCTACGATGGAGATAACTAAATTAAGTCAAGTAAAAGCTTTTCTATTGCCATCACTTAAGCCAAAAGAAACATGTAATGTTAATTAAAAATAAATTAAAATGAATTTTTATTTTCTTCCATGGAAGGATGGGGATAGAGTATCTTTGAAAGGCATTAGGTTCAGAATAGCATTTCAGAGTGTTAACCCACAATGAACTAGTCAGAAAGGGCTGAAGAAAATGTTAGCCAGCAAGAAATAATTTCTTATTGTTTGGTTTCTTTTCTCTAAATAATTCTGGTGCACTGATGCAAGAAATTGCAAAACAATCTTTGCATTACATTTGGTCTCTTTGCGGGTGCACTTGTAGGCAGGACTCATTACGAGTTGTGTGGAAATTATGTCTTCAGGGATATAGTTGTTATGTATAATGAGTATGACAATGGAAAATAATTTATTAAATATATTCGTATTCTTATAAATTTTTAAATCTCATGACTTAAGTTATGGCTGCTTCTTTATGCATAATATTTGACAAACATTTATAAATGTCCAAATTAGGCTCTTTTTTACCTCTAATATTTTATCTATCTGATATTGACCAAGATCGTTGAAGACCAAGAAGTGGATATTTTCTTTTGCATAATATCTTTGTGAATCTAATATTAATCTAAAGTAAATAGATGCCTTTGACACTTTAAACCATTATGTCCATTTCTAATATATTAATTCACCAGGATTTTAAATTAGTTTTAATTTATTCAGCATTTCCTATGTGTCACTCAATTTAATGGTTTTATTTCCATAATATTTTCTTTTCTTTTAGGAACAAGTAATGGAAGGCATTTCCATCTCATGATAGGGCAGTCAGGGGCCAAGCAATCTGATGCCAAGGAATAAACCGAGGGCAACTAACTGGCTTTTAGGAGAATCAGAAGTCAAACCCAGGGGCATCTTATTTTGCCAACTTTCTTTGTGAGCTTTTCCTGTTTCGTATCCCAAGTATTCAGTGTGGTGTCAAGTCCTAGGATGGTACTCAATTGAATTTTATTGGCCTCAGATTCAGTTTTAGTTTTGTATGAGACATTCTTCCCATGTTAGTTTTCATGCCTCTTCTTGCACTCTATATAATCATTGCTTCTTTTTTCCTTTTTATGATTTTTTCTTTCTTATTTCTATTCCTATTTTTGTGCATGATGCATCTATTACACCAAATTAGTTTAAAGATGAAACAAGTTGATATCTGTGCAGGATCTGGAAAGCAGGGAACATGAACTGCACGTGTCAACACAGTCTAGAGACTTCCTCTCCCCTTGGGTTGTGCCAAGACTTTCTCGCTTGCATCTATGAAGACCTAAACTAGCCACCACAAACTCAAAAGAATGGGAGTAAGGATGAATGTTTGGTGTAATTAACAATTTGCTAAAATAAATTCACATTCACTTCCATGGTTTAAAGTCCATATTTTCAGTCATCTAGTGGTTGTATTTTAAGATGTATGAATGAAAAATAGTAGATACTGAACCAACATTGAAGTGCCAAAACTGCCAAACACATCTGTGTGATGACTCACTGGCAAACACATTTGTGTGATGACTCACTGGCAAAAAAATAGCTTGTTGGTTTCTATTTTATTTTTCATTTTGGTGATAACTTCTAGCTCCTGATGATTTTCTTCCATTCAGTGTTCTTGGGGAGACTCAATGTGGATAATGCGATTTTTCATGCATGATTGGAAATGATTTGTGTGTCCTTCAGATGTGTGCAAAAACATTTTTGTAAACTTATATTTTTTGCTATACTAGAAGAATGGCTGATTTCAAAGAGTAAAATCTATACTTCATTATAAATCTTCTTTGACAGTAAATAATATTTAAAGTAGTTCATTTTCCTCTCTCCTATTAATTCTGAGCTTTGTGCCCTTGGTTTGGGCTACTTCACACAGTTGTGTTTGCATCAGGCACACAAGGCTCCAAAGCACATAGTGCTGGGCTCTCAGGAAGAAAATCTGGATATCCAGCTAGAAGAAATAGCTTAAACTCACCCCATAAATCAACAAGTTTACACTTCTGTTTCCTGTGCCTGTCCATTCATTTCTACTCTCAGAGTGTTTACAGTGAGCTAGACACTGCATGGTGTTGCAAACATGAAGACTGTGTGTCCTCTCTTCCAGAGCTTATGATTCACTAACTGAAACATAGTCATGCAATATTAAACAAATACTATCCCACAAAAGAAGCCTGAAGAGAAATGAAGTTAGGTGGGTGGCAGAATAGAACTGAAAGAGTGTAATGCCTTCCCTTAAGTGTTCTCCCAGTTGCTTCACAAGCAGAATCTTACCAAAGATCTGTTACGACTTGAAGTATGCCAGAGATAGAGTGGGGACCATGGACAGGGACTCAAGAACTACTTGTCAAATACATAAATGGGTAAACATAAACACACACACACACACACACACACACACACACACACACACACACACACCACATAAGAGGCATAGATAGACAGATAGATAATATAAGTTAAAGCTACTTATCACAGTATGAGAAATAAAAAAGAGCTTCTTGTGTGCTGTATTGTGCAGCCTATTTTTTTTTTCAGATCAACAGTAATTTGCTTTTCTGTGATTGGCATCATGCAGTTTCTTGTTATATGAAGTCTCCAGCCTTCGTTTAAAAGTTAGCTAAAAATTTGGTTGCTAAAAAATAAAGTTTTTGTATGTGTTTCCTGTGTACTTCTCAAATACCTTCCACAATTTCAATGATCTGGAACGTTAGGTACTTGCCTACTTTTATGAATGAAAGAGCAGACAGAGATCATGTCTGATCGATACTTTATTTCCCTAGCAAGAGCATCATTTATCTTAGGTTATAGTAAAAGTTTGTAATATTAATCAATTTATTGATAATAATTGGATAACCAGTTGAATGTTAGGATGTTGTAAAAACACTCTGAAACCAGGTATGGTAGGGCACATCACTGATCTCAGCATTTGGGGATGCTGTTCCATCTAGGCAACATAGGGAAACTCTGTCCTATAAATATACACATACATTCTTATGCACATACATAAATATGTAAATACACAAATTAGAGGCTGGAGATTTGTTTTGGAGTGACATCCATGATTTCATCTCCCAGGACTAAATCCAACCAACCCCCCCCCCCAAAAAAAAAAAAAAAACCTATAAAAACAAGACAACTATCACATCTGTGAAGTATGAAGACTTTTAAACATCTATACAAAGTTGTCAAATTGCAATTGTTTTAACACAGAACTGTGTGAAGGCAATGGGCCAAGAACTCAGAGCTTGATAAGGCTTCTAGAAGCTCCCTTCCAAATCACACTTCACTCCCCTTGAGGTAATTACCTTTGAGAAGCATCTCTAGACACCCTATCTCCCCATATTTATTCCTTAAATTCCTGACTAAGAAAGACTGATGGAGAAACATTTTTATAGAGGAGATGGTGTTGTCAAATATAAACTGTTCTAGAGAACTTTGCTCTGAGATAATTATGGTGGAAATTTAGAAGCATGGAGGGGTATCCACATAATGATAAACACCTTTTTTTTTCGTAAAATAGTTCCCTGCTTGCTTAATGACATAGATTGACACGTTTAGGCCAACATTTCTAATTGGCATTTGTAGCTAACTGCATGATGCCAACCAAAGAAAAACAGATTATTGATCTGAAAAAATACAAATTAGGTTGCACAATTCCGCACATAAACAGCTGCCTTTTATGTCTCATGCTGCGGGAAGTAGCTTTAATTTATCTACAAAAGCATCATAGAATAAAAGACCTTTTAGTTCACTTGCTTTAATGCCTTTATTAAACAAAGCTAAGCAGCTAAGAAACATCAGTTGTTACACAGAGGGATCTAAGGAGGATGAGGATTTCTGAGCATTTTCACATGTGTGAGTTTTACTTTAAATATCTGGTACTGGTGATTGTGCGTTCTTGCACACTCTTTAAATGTCTGCATTATAAATGAAGCTTCATTGTACGTAATAACTTTTGAGATATACAAGCATACAGAAGCAGTGTTCCTACCAGTCAAGGTTTACCTTTGCTTTCTTAAATTATAGCACTAATGTACTAAATCACTCATGAAATATAATGCTATATGATATGATAAGGGAAGAAAAATAGAGTTCTCTTATATGATTTTATTCTTTAAAATTTATTTTAAGCAATACTTTAGAAAGCATTAACATGTATGTGTTGTGATCCCACAAAATCTGAAAATATCAGGTAGGAATGTCATAAATTTGAATCCTACCTGGGCAACATGGAGATATAATATGATATTTTCTTGAAAGAAGGACTGGAGGTGTAGCTTAGTAATAGGGCTCAACATTCAATCCCTGTTGAAACATACACAAACACACACAGACACAGACACACGTACATAAGAGTACATGTACACACTCAAAAATTAAAGATGAAGAAAGATACATGACAAAACAAAGTCCATGACTGGACACTTCAGTTGCAAAATACATAGAGAATATTTTTCTTTTAATAGAAAGAAACATTTTTAATTAACTTGGTCTTTATGTGTATAATATCTGAATTTTTGATTCTTAGTAATCTTTTGTCGTTTCAAAATGATTTCCTTTCAGAAAGAGAAAAAGGCATCTTCATTATTTTGATAAAAATATCATTTTTTCTGGATTCAGAAAATATTAGGAGAGGACTTGATATCAAACACAAATTCAATCTGAGACCTCGACTCCTAAATAGAATTTATTTTCAATATCTCAAGTAGAAAGAAATAGAACAGGATTTTTTAATGTTGTCTTTTATACTAGAAGTAGCGAGGGTTCCTCTTTCATTGGTGTTGCCAAGCTATTTTCAGGGTTATTGCCTAACTATAAAAATGAGGAAACCCCACATGGCTAGCTGAATTCTGAATCGAAATGCCAACCAACAGGAGTTAGAAGACTTTGCAGAAGTTGCAGTATGGTTCTTGAAAGAAAGGCTACTAATACCATTATGAGAAAATCCACGAAGTGTGATTTCTAGTAGACTTCTTGCTGCATGTGCCATATATGTTTTTTACTAAAAATTGGGGGAAAGGAGCTCAACATGTTGTAGTCTGAAACAACACTCCAAGCTGTACTGCTTAGAACTTGAGTTTTATGTACTTGTAGTGTCCTTTTAGCACAATATATCGGGTGACCAGGTGATATTCTAAAACTGGCAAAGGTTGGAGAAGTAAAGATCAGCATTTAAAAGGACATCTTTGGTGCAGTAATTTAATTACTGCAGATTTTTTCTTTAATTGCAATGGTAACTGAATTTATGAAGAAAATAAAAATGCTTCCATTTCTCATTTGTAACTATGAGCCGTTTGTAAAATTAGGCAGAACTCACTGAATCATTGTGTAGTAGTACCCTTTTTATCACTGGCTGTATAAGTGTATACTACAGTTAAAATTAAACTGGCAATGTCTCTAGGTTAAACATGAATGAATGAATAAATAAATAAGTTAATTAATGAAAAATCAAATGCTTTATGTTATTTAAATTTGCAGGATGGTGCAATTGACATTAATTCTAGCTTAGACATAAAGCCAAGCTATAAACACTTAATTATACCTGAAATTACCACCCATGACTATTAAAGACTCAATATTAAATTGAGTCTCCAGTACCATGAGCTCCAATTTAAAATGCTTCCCTCTAAAGTAGTTATTCGGTTCCCTCAACATTTACTGGACTTCAGGCATCTGCTGAGCAATGTTCTAACTTTAGAGGTGATGATGATGAGTTAGACGTGAAAGGTGTCAGATTGCATGGATTCTATATTTCAGTGTGCAATGGCCAAAAATAAGGGAATATATGTAAATTGAAAAGAAGATATGCACTTATATCAATAATATGGGGGAAAAAAGACCTTAAAAAAAAAAGCAAGGGCGGTCATGGGAGTTTTGGCAAATTTACATAAAAATGATGGAAAAGATTTTTCTTATTTTATTTTATTTTATTTTTTGAGACAGGGGTTGTGCTCTGTAGTCCAGGAGGCTGGTTCTGAGCTCACTGTGTAGCCTGAGTTCACGTAGGACTCACACAGCTCACAGCAATTCTCCTGCCCCAGTCACTGGAGTGCTGGGATTACAGGCACGGACCATTACACCTGACTTACGTTCGGCTAGGGAATTGAACTCAAAAACCTTCCTAGGTAAGCATTATAACCACTGTGCTTTTCCTCCATCCCTGGAAGATATTTTGTATGAAGTCCTGTGAGTATATAACCAAAAAAAAGTCAACAACTCTGCCAGCACATTTGGTGCTTTCAAGTAAAGGACCGAAGATCTACCTACTTTTGTGCAGACCTGCCCTGGGGAACATTTCTTAGCACCCTACATTTGGGCTGGAGTTTATCCTGCATTTAAAATCTCTGTCAAGTGCCCATGTACACTGTCTGCACCCCAGAATTATCCATGGCAAGACTGAAAATAAGAAAGAGAAATGTAAGAAATCCAGAGGAAATATTTCCAGGAAGAGAAAGGAACTGAGGCAAAAATCTTAAGATGGATAGAACGTGCTTTGTTAGTAAATAGTGCGAAGATGAGTGCACCGGGATGGGTGTGACTGGAGAGGGGCAGCTCATTCTACCTCACGGACCTCTGGAATACTCAGATTTAAAGCAATCATACGTGGTCTGATTTCTTCATTCTTTTATGCATTTGTTCTTAAAGGTCATACATTGGTTATTTTTCTTTATTAGTGGTAGAAATCAAGATCAAATCAGGGATGAGTTTCAAGTAATTTTAAATTTGTGGTGGTTTGCTGCTTCCTTGTTTGTTGGTTGGTTGATTTCGTCACAGGGTATCAACACAGTGACTTTCAGTAGGCTCGGATGGTTGTGTGGGCTTAACTCTTGTCCCTTGTTTAGGCAAGGACCAGGCATCTATTTCCATTCTCAAGAAACTTGACCCGATGGACAGTCCTGTGATAAATAGGAAGGCAAGGAAGTGTTGAGCAGCCAAATCCCAGGTGTATTTACTGTCATATGGTAAACAGAAATCTGAGCCCCTAAGATGCTTTGTATATAAATGTAAGTTTTTAAGAGGGTTGGGTAAGTTTACGAACATAAAAATGTGTATGTTAAAGAATCTCTGTTTTGGACAGAAAGATTTCTGTATTGGAATAGAAACTCAAAGTGTTTGTACAGGGGTGTAGCAAAAGCAGGAAGTAACCAAAGACCAAATATTGAGGGCTTTTAACAGATTTGTTTTCATTACCATATACAGAGAGAGAATTACATTTAGCCTCAAGTTATTAAAGATAATGGTATAAAGTTGCCCAAACAAACTAGAGTTGTTGAATCAGAAAGGTTTCAAAGCCACTATTGGCTGAAGGAATAGCGCAGCTAGTAAGTGTTTGGCCAGCACATTTAACCATGAGTTCGATTCTACAGTACATAAGCCTGCCAGCCTGGGCTACAAAGTGAGTTCAGGACCACCTGCCTTTACAGAATAAGACACTGCCTCAAAAACAAATAAACCAACACAATAAAAAGTACATGAGTTTAAATAATAAGTAAATTACAATAAAAAGTAAAAGCAATCTATAATAAATATATATTTCACAATATAAAGGCTGGAGGAATGCCACAGCAGTTAAAGCAATTGCCTAGCAAACACAAGGCCCTAAGTTCACTTCTCCAGCACTACATAAACCAGGTGTGTTGGTGTACACTTGTAATCCCCACACTCAGGAGGCTGAGGCAGGAGGATTGCTGTGAGTCTAAGGCTAGTCTGGGCAACAGAGTGAGACCATGTCTTAAAAAAATAGTGCCACAATAGAAGTCTATAGGCATGGTTACAGAAAACTATATTACTCAGGTACTTTCACTTGCACCTATGTCCGTAAAAGTGCCAGCTGCAAATACAGATCAATCCAGGTGTGCTACAACTGGGGACCCCTCACAATTGTTGATCTCACTGTATTGAAGCAATTTTCCAAAATGGTGGACTGTTTTCGGCAGGTTCCTAGTAACGGCTACCTTTCCTCTCACGTACGGACATTCCTGGAAAAAACAATGCAAAATATCCTCTCTGCCATTTCTACCAGCCTTGCCCATGGAATCCCTCATCACTGGGACGTGAATGTCCAATGTTTCCAAACACTTGCATCACAAGATGAGATCATCCCCCTTGAGAACTTGACATGGCCTAATGATTAAGTGTCCGTAACTAGATGAATTTCATTGCTAATGCCAACCTGAAATTGGTAATTCCAAGGGGTGAGTGAAGCAGGGAAATGATATTGAATATTTACAAGAAGATGATTATAAAAATATTCAAATACATGGTCTGACTGGAAAAGAATGCTAAAGAAAAGAATTGTTGGACATTTTGAGGTCTTGGTTATGTTTTGCAGTTAGGGACAGCTAAGTTACATAGTGAGCAAAAGTTAGTAACCAAGACTGTACTATGGTGTAAACTTATTGCAAAGAGAGAAGAGTGGTTACAGTCATTAATATTCAATTTATGTGCATTGGTGTCTCCACATGAATATGAAAACTTTGTAGCTAGAAACCTTGGTGTAGAACTCAGGAACTTAGCTGAGGATTCAAGTTTTCTGAGGATAAGTAGAATGTAAAGAAGGTGAGGTGCAGGGACATAAAGGCCATTAGGAAGAATAATAGTAAATATATTGTAGAAAGTTAGCATATTCCTTTCTATCATGAATTGCCAATTTGTCCTGCATAAAATATTTCCAAAATATCCCCAAGTTAAATAGGCCAATGATGCTCAAATAATAAAAATAGGGCTGATTTGCATACAACATAAACAGAATACATACTGTTTCTTAGTCTTACTAGATAGAATATCATATTCAAAGCACATTTGGTCTTTGAGGCAAATCTCAGTTCACAGCTTAACACTTATCTGGTGATTTTTTACTTGGATAAATCACTTGAAACTTACGGAACTCAGTTTTCTCAACCTTAAAATGAGGATAAAATGTCCAAATCATAAGATGATTCAGAAGATTAACATGAGAAAATACCCATGAAATTAAGGCTTTGCTGGAGTGTGAGAGGCACTCAGGAACATTTGACAAGCTGGGAAAGAGAGTTGATCGGAGAGAGGCATGTTTATGTTGTGAGTACAGAGAGTAATGTGGGAAAACAACTCAACTAGCATGGCTGCTGCTGGATGTGATACATTCCGCCATCAGACAACGGTGGACTGCGATATGGGCATATCTGTGACTGACAGGACCTAGGGAAGAAGAGAATTAACTCAAGCTGTCTGTGTAAAAGAATGAGAGCACACATGTATACACACACACACACACACACACACAGAGCCTTCAGGAGACAAGATTCTAAGTAAAATTAGAAAGACCTATTCTGCCATTTGTGCTTTGTAAACAAAGACCTAAAAACATTTCATTAGAATGCATCAAATGGAAAGCAGAGGAGAGGAGAGAATTTTTTTGGCAGGGACTAAATTGATCTCACTGCCTTAAAAAAAAAGAAAGAAAAAGAACCAGTCCCATGCCCACCTGGGCAGACAGGAAGGAAAGAGAAAGAAAGACTAGGTTAGCCCAAGAGAGGCCATGGCTTTGTGTAGGATGGAGAGAATTCTAGGAGGAATCAACCTGACGTTAGGTACCAGAAGCCATCTACTGGGAATCCCAGGGGTATTAACCCAAAACCACCTATCAGAGCTGGGATCTAAGATTCATAAAAGGCAAAATGTAAAAAAAAAGATAATTGTAAATACTTTTTTACCAATATAAAGTGGATATCATAGACTTTGATATGCAGCAAGTAGTTGGGAATAGAAAATCCAAATGTATCCAATTCTCTATTTTTTATATTGGTATTATTTGTATATTTGAGTTCCTGCAGAATGTAACTCATTGATAAAAATACCAGCAAATGGCAAGAGATAAGAGCCAAAGAAACGGCATACTGTGACATTCTAAGTTAAATAGGAGAGAAAGCAATGTTTTCACCATTGTCTCTGAAGACTGTGTCTGATCCACTAGGAAGCCATCAGCTCCTCCTACATTTTGATTGACAGTGACACGCTGACTACATTTTAATTGAAAAATCAAGGCAGGTTAGCTCTAAGTTTTCTAATTAAAATAATAATTGGGATACCCAGACCATGAAAAAGGCAGGTCTCCCTTACCTCAGAATATGTTAATATATAAAGAAACAGTAGACCACAATGAGGTCTACTGCATTTAGCCTAATTAAGTCGTCAGTCTCCTGTTTCTCAGCCTCCACAAGGCCTCAGAAGCTCATAAATAGCGACTGGGATCTGCACATTGACAAGGTCACTGTAAGAAATAGGTTTCTTGCCCTAGGTGCCTGTTATGATTGACAGTGTAATCTGCAAGAATGTTGTGGTGTCAGGAATGCCATGAGGTGTGTGAGATTTCTATGTGGCCTATCAGGCCTCTTCTAATTGAGATAGAGTACCTGCAGTGAGAGATACAGAGGTGAACAGTTGTGCAGGGTGGGGCTCCTCCTTCCTCCTAACACGTAGACCAGAATAGGACATAGGCAGAGTGAGCAGCAATTTGAAAAAAAATTTTTAAACTTGGATTGTATGTGTGCATACATACTGTGAATAGGCCTGTGCACTAATATGTTAGGATGTAAATAAAAATCTATACCCTATTATGTATCACAGAAGAAAAAAAGCACTCTCAATAGTACTATTCCATATCATCAGAATCACTCATTCTTAACTTTCATGAATGAGAAACTAGACCTTTTAAACATCTCAGAAAAATCATTTAATTATTTTGAGAGAATGTCTATATTGAAAAATAAGCATCTCAACCACAGCTTCTGTTTAGTTCTTGCAATAAATATCTGGAAGTGCAGGATTTGGATAAGAAGTACAACCTTTCTTTAACATACAAATTTGCATGTGTATACCAAAACAAGCAAAACAAAAGTGAGTTTTGATCCATAAGTGAAATAATTTGGGGGGTAATTGCTATTATTTCTATTTTATAGGAAAGCAACTTAAATATGAGAAAACATCTAGAACACAGAAAATGTTCAATAAATACAGTAATTAAATAAAATATTGAGCGTTTGCTTTAGAAACAGGAATTAGAATGTCCATGTAACAAGCAAGGAAGGTAGGCACAGCCGTGGGCAATTCATTTATAAAAGTAGCCTATGGTTTAGATCTGGATTGGATGTTGTGGGGTACGTAGGGAACCATGTGCTGTTTAGAGATTGGTTCTAGTCAGGAGGGGTGGATCCCTGGGCTCCACCCAGAAGGCAGATCTCTGGGACAGGACCTGGTAGCTCTGTCCTTTCTTTCTCATTTTGCCTCCTGAATGCCATGGAGTGAAGAGTTTTCCTCCTGCTGGGACTCTATCTCGTGCTGTGCCGTCACCAGCTGCCCTTAAGTGGACTGACATCTTCTGAAACTGAATTAATGCAAACTTTTTTCCCCTTAAGTTGTAGATGTTGGGTATTATGTCAACAAAAAAAAGTAACTAAGACAGTGACCTACTTTGCATAAAGCACGGTACATTGTTTTCTTCAATTTATTTCCTTATCTCAATGGAAATAGTCAAAACTTTTTATTTTCGTTAAAAGTTTTTTTTTCTTTTTTTTGCTAGCACACATTCTTCAGTGTGTATATTTAGGCATCAAATAATACTGGCTTTTATTGCAAACATGGTTTTCACTTATGATGATCTTAGACATCACTGTTAACAGAATCCTACCTGAGCTAGTAGATCTTGCCGGTCTTTCAAATGATGTACGATGCATGTATTTCGTAACTCAAAATAAAAATTCACTGCTAAATTTATGATGCAATCCAAGATGGTAGTAAGATGCCTTTCTAAGCAAAACAGATGAACAGAAAGATCAAGAAAAGGCTCAGGATTTTGAAGATCAATAGATAAAAAAATGTTTCTGAATAATTTCTTTCGACATCATTTATATTTTCTCCATATTGTGATATTATTGGCAAACTGTCTGCCCATTGAGACTCCTCATATCATCACTTCTTGAATTTATGACCAATTTAAGGCCAAAAGCAGTCCATGGACCCTTCTACTCTAGCAGCCATTCTAGAAATCTCTAACATTCATTGAGTCTGTGTGGTACTGTTCTGTGTGGCTCCCATACGGTATGTCATTGAATTCCTACAAAAATTCCCTGAAAGATAATTACATGGGATGCCATGTCCTCATAAATTGTTTTCTGTGATTTAATCTTGTCATCCTTCCACAGTAGTTTTTTTTTTTTTTAAATCTTAGCACATGCAAAAAAAATTGATTTGAAGGCAGAACCTGGGGTTTCCAGTTTTAACAAACCCATCAGGTCATGTACAATCAAAGTTGAAGAAACACTATTTTCACATTCACAGATATTTCCTAAGTGTTTCTATGTCCACTGAAATAAAATCCCTGTTTTATTTTCTTTCTACATTGAGGCTGTTTCAAGTTTTGATTATGATGAATTCTTCCTTTCCAGTAGAATACGACTTAAAAAAAGAATGCTTGTTTGAAAATTTCCCTTTCAAATACAGACCAGTGTTTCACATTGAAAATTCCTATCCTTTCACCAGAGAGCCACACTTACATTTAATACTCTACTTCTGAGTCATTAATACCTGTTTTAACCATGGTAATGCTCTCATTTCTAAGATACACACTGGTCATACTGATGCAATCTGTGTCATGAGAAAAATTCATGGATTCCTCAGAATTCTAGACAATCCTAGATGCTGATGGCATAGTTTGGGGGGAGGATGAGTAACATTTGGCAAATTTTATTTTCTTTTAAGTAGATTTCTCAGTATATTTTGCTGTTCGAAGAGGTAGACTGGCATACCTAGGATAGATTATCATGTCTCTTTATTTGGCAGTGATCACAATGCTCATGCCACATACTAGCATGTAGTGAGTCTTAGTCTCATGTCCATATACTGCCATTGCTTCACTATATACTTTATATCACAGAAATTGTATTGATTTATTTTATCTTGATATCAAAAGCATCTTGTGATTCTTCTTGAAGAAATTGGCAGAGCACACTAAAGATTTCTCTTTGGATCAGTAAGAGAAATAGAATGCCATGTCTGTTATCAATACTAGCATAACTTTTAGCAGCACAGGTAGAAAAAGATGCTTAGATCACTAAAAGGAAGTGACACAAATAAATCTAATAAGATGGTGTAGATGTTTTTAAATAGGGGAATTCATTCTGCTAACCATTAATTCATTCTGGTATTCATCAAGAAGTATTTGAATTGCAGTATAATTTGTTTTAACTTGATATTCTATTTTTATTCTGTGTATTTTGGTTGGATTGTACCTTGCTCAATTATCTTTGAAGTTAGGTAAGACTATGGGGTTTTCTTTGGCTGATGGATTTGGGCTAAAGAATAGTATATGTTATCAGGTGTGTGCACGCATGCACATACACGTATGTGAATACTTAAGTGTGGTGCTTTATGTTCAAGAGAAAGTCTGAATAACCAATGTAAGACTCTGTAGCACTGTTTTCTGTGTCTCATTGATGATAGAAGCAAACCAAGCTTCTTCTAACTTCCCCCCGGGCAACTGATGATGGTTAGAAACCATTCCCAACTTGCATGTGATAGAGGATAGAGATGCATTTGAAATGAAAAACAAAATGTATATTTGAATATATCAAGCGACTGGGATCTTGTAGGGGTAGTTAAACTGCAGCAGAACTTGACCTGTTATCCCGGACTTGTGAATGTTCATAGTCATTATGAGAATTATAAGTTTGGGTTACAGTGGTCAGAACACATGTAAAGAAAGACAAGTGCCGTACTTTGTGGATTACCATTTCAAAATTCAGGTCAATGAAGGTTTTGGAGCCCCTGTCACAGGGGAAAGAATGAAATAACTAGTGGTATCTAGCCTGGAGGAAAAGCTGAAGAGATGTTGACTTTAAGTCTTGAAGAACTGCTGGGTTATAAATAGAAGACAAGGAGTTTGAGATGTAGGTCCGTGGTAGAGAAGGTACTTAAAATGTGCATGTCCAAGGTCAAGGTTTAATAAACACCAGCAAACACACACACACACACACACACACACACAGGCAAATGCACAGATACACACACAGATCTTATATTTTATTTTCTATTAACTGTAGAAGGCACATCTAGACAAATTATTAGTATTTGTAAAAATTCAAATTGAAAATCACAAAAAATCATGTTATATCGTGAGCTTCTTTTCATGAGGTCCAATAAAGGGAAAAGCAGCAGTATCTTAATCCACAGAAACTGCTTCCTACCAAGGTTGGGTGGATGGACTAGAGTCCACAGGAAGAGGCTGCACCATTGATTGAATAAGTGACTTTGGGCAAGTCAGTTGACCTTTCTAGACTCATCTTACCTCATGTATAAAATGATGGTGGTACTGAAAATTGAAGTTGCTATCTCAGATACTCTGTGAACATCAAGTGAGCGAAGTCAAGCGAAACTATGGCAAGTGCCAGAGAAACCATGAGTAGTTCTGACCTGTTTTTATTATAATGTTTGAATTATAATCTGAGATTTGCAGATTGCAGATGAGGTAAGAAAATTGCTTGAACTCTATGGATCTTTCAACACTATTACTACACTCATTTCCGATCATAGAAATATTATATCATTATTTTAAATATAAAATTTTCGTTAGATTTATCTCATTAGGGAATAAAAGCCAAAGTGATCTCAGATATCTATAAAATTGGAGATTAAAATAATAAGATAGACTGTTGATTTTTATTTATTGAGTCACAGTTTTAAGATAATTCATGAATATCTTCATGAATTTATGAAGTTCTCATCTTAGAGAATTATCTCCAGCTTCTGTTACTGTGTGAGTCTTGTTTTTACATTAAATAGCAAAAAAATATTTTATATTTTATCATATTTTAAAAAATTTACTTGTATTGTTCAGCAAATCCACTCACATTCTGGTTATAGGTAGCCTGGGAAATTGATGTACATACATATCCTTCGCCCCCCCCCATCCCCCCCCACATCAGAGAAGTCTGCCACCCTATTTCTTATTCCTGCTCTTACATTTTCTCATTTAGTCATTAACATTTTGGTTTCCTCATGTGAGCAAGACCCTGTGATACTTAAACTTTTGTTTCTGGTTTATGTTAAGCATTTTAGTCTCAAGGTGTGCCCATGTTTTTACAAATGCTTCAAATCTGTCTTCATGGTGATATACTACTGATGCTCTTTAAGATCGGAGAATTTTCTGCAGCTAGTGGAAGAAGATAAACAGAGTTAATGTCTGAAGTCAAGGCTACAAGAAGAAAAGGCTACATTGGTTGCTTGTTGGGAAGGGAACACAAGGACTCCCATAGCAGGGAACTTTAGCTGGTTTCAGGGAGCTGATATTGATTAACAGCCAAGATATGTCATTCTTACAATCAAAGAGAACTGATCATTGCCAACAGCCTTACTATGTCAAAGCGGATCTTTCCTCAGAGTCGCAGATGTAATGACAGACTTCTGACACTTGAAGTATGGGACCCTGTATTGGAGAACCCAGCTTATCCTGATGTTCTTCGTACACATGTGCAATTGTATCACCATGGTCACTTCGAATAGGGGCAACGATGGATCAGTGGTGCTTCAAGCCACTCAGTCTACTTTACTGTGTTACACAGCAGCAGAAAACAAGGCCATTGATTAAAAGTGGATACAGAGGGTGACTTCATTTGGGAAAGAGTGGTCTCTCATACAGCATGTGATAACTGGATACTTATTTTGGTAATAATGGGTTGAGCTGATAAAAAGGACCATGTGATACACAAAAAATAGATCTACTTAGAAATGGAAATTTTCCTTCCGTTGAAAGTATTTTTTTCACAGAATCAACAGTGATTTATCATTTCTCAAGACCTTGACCTTTTAACTATGAGCTGCTGAAACATTTTACACAAGATTTGTTACCTCATTGAAACCAAGTCTTCTGTGTCTTTCAAGTGTGGATTATTACTCTCTAAATCATAATTAAAGTCACTTGCGAGACTAAATTCTGAGGCAGCTTTCATGGGTAACAAAATTTATTTTAAGCAAAGCTGCTAAAAAAGTTTTATAGTTGCACAGTATTTTATTTAGAATAGTTATTTTCTGATCATTTTCAATAAGATATTTGTGTAACTATAAAGTTTTGAAAAGCGGTATTGCTTAAAGTAAGATTTGTTTCAAATGAAAGCTACCTCAAAATTTAGGCTCACGAGTGATTTGAATTATGATTTACAAAATAATACAGATACAGAAGTCTATTAGCATATTAGTTTGGTCTGTGGACATTAAGACTCAGTTATATTCATATTCCTGAAAGACTAGATTGGTAAACGAGTATTTCCCTAAAGATAAATTATTGTTTAAGAATTTAAGTAGAATATAAAGAAATTAACAACCCCCTTTAGGTACTCAGTGACCTTAAATGACAGTATCAGGTTGAATGTAACAATTTCTAGACCAATTACAAATCCATCAGCTTCTTTCCTGAATTTCTCTTCTTGGAAAAGGGAAAATTAGTGAAATAGAATATGCACATAAATGTGGCCCTGATAAACCTACATACAGTAGAAAATCTCTTCAAGAAAACCAAAAATCCATTAGAGAGTTACATTGAGTGGGTTACCAGATATCTGTTGCTCAAGAGAAGCTCATTACCAGCTTCAGTAACAGGATGTGGGCCATAACTTAAAAGTGGACAAAAGAGATGGAAAATAGTAAGAAAAACAGATTAAGCAGAACAGAGGAACACGATGCTGCAAATAGAACTTCTGAGTATATTCAAAACCCCTCACTTTATTTATTTATTTATTTATTTATTTATTTATTTATTTATTTATTTATAGTGTTGTCCAGGCTGGTTCTGAACTCCCTATGTACCCCAAGTTTCAAATTCACAACAATCCTCCTACCTCAGGCTTCCTAGTGCTGTGATTATAGGAACACACTGCAACGCCTAGCTGATATTTTGTGCTGTACTGGGTGAGGAATTGAACCCGAGTCCTTGCTCATGCTAGGCAAGCATTCTAATCATTGAGTTCTTCCACCAGACCGTTCATTCTTAATTTTTACTAAAAATAAAAGGAAGATTAGAAAAAGAAAAAAATCTTCAAAGAATACTAAAGACACATTTAATCTAAGATGGTTAAATTTGTTGCATTTTTATCAACATACCTCTTGAACTAGCAGTAAGAGGACATATAATATCACATAGAACAATATTTGCTCTTTGTAGAAAAAAATAAAGCTTAAAAATAATAGATAAGTCAAAAGAAGTAAATATTTACATGGAAAACTACTACTAACTCATTAAACTGAAGTCTTTAATACCAAGTTTTATGTTAGTAATCATCTTTCACTTTTAATATTCAAAATGGGATTATGCTGTATATAATGTTGCTTCATCACTTGATTTTCTTAATACATAATCAACCACTCCTCATGCTATTACTGACTTTCTTACATCACTAACTTTGTATTTACATGGTGTTCTGTTAAAATCATGCCTTATTCTTTATTGAGCAAATTTTCTATTATTAGACATCTGATGTTTCTTCTTAATTATTTCCAATTCTAAGGGAATTCTACAACATGCATCTTTGCAGAACAAATCTTTACATACATGTTTAATTATTTGCCTGGGATGAATTTCATAGAAACAGGAACTGTCTATTTAAAAATCTTCACTTTTTGGTTAGTGATTTTTTTTTTAACAGGCAAATACCTAAATATTCTTTCAGAATGACAGTATGTATCTGTGACCTATTGCAGTCCTCGACAGTCTGAAGTAACTTTCTCTTCTTTATGTTGTTCCCATATTTTGATATCCACATCAGTGTTGTGTCTTGTGTGCTACACTGTCAATCAGGAGGGCCACGAGCTGTCTTTCAGAGATCAAGGTGGCTGTGTAGAGAACAGGGGACTGCTGACTCCTTCAAAGAAATCTAGTTCTGATCAGTGGATACACAATCTGTGATATTTGCACACAATGGAATACTATGCATCTATAAAGTCCAACAGCGTGGAGGCTTTTTGCAGGCAAATGGAAGAAACTTGAGAACATCATGCTTAGTGAAGTGAGTCAGAAGCAGAAGGTGAAACACCGAATGGTCTCTGTGATATGAGAGTCCCAGATCACAACTCTTATGGAACTTAAAACGAAAAACAAAGTGAACCAGGGGAGTAGGGTGGGGAGGGAGGGTGGGGTGGGTAGGGGGAGGGACACAAGGAGAGTGGGAAAGTCCTTGTCAACTTGACAAGATATGTAGGTGCACAGAATGTTCAACTTCATTGTAAACCTTGAATTTTGCACTTACACATATCAATAGAATGGGGAGTAAAGAAAAGAAATCTAGTCCTGCAGTTAATGAGTGCCAGTGACTGTGAGAACTGACCTTCCACAAGGCCACGCAATGGCAATCAGTGAGTTCTAACTCTGAATGCCCAGAGCAGTTTCTTGCCAGATCTCAGCGGAACCTGCCTTGTCGTTCCAGTTCATTCTGACAAGGACGAATCCGAAAATCTGATTTTCAATGAATGGATAGAGAGAAAAAAAATTGTGGTGAATTCTGATAGATAGTGACTGCTGCCTTTAAAGTTTTACACTAACTGTCTACTTTCTTTTCTGATTAGCAATGGCTTTCCTTGTTACAGTAAATGGCAGAGATACAGTGGTGGAGATTTAGCAAAGCACAATTATGATAAGAAGGAAAGGGAGTAGAAAACAGTAGCTCCAGATGTAAGAAGTTCTGCACAGAGACAATAAATCAGTATGCAGGATCTGTAATTGACATCTAATGGCTTTGAAATCCCAAGTAATGACATATTTAATGCTTATATTCCTTTTCTATTCATAGAGAAGACATGTCAAAATTTAGGGGATAAAAATATAAAACTTACATAGTTTATCTTAACACACTGCTTCTTAATATCCTATTTCAAAGTCAGAGTTGCACTGAACAACAGTGGGAATACTCTGTCTCTTTTAACTGGACTGTTAAGTGATAACGTGGTCTTCCTGTCTAATTGATTTAATTAATCTGCACAGACTTTCTTTCTCCCTACTTGTCTTTACCATCTACAGATTTCATTAGTTTCTTTGGTGGCTGAATTATTTTTGGTTGGCATAATTACGCCCAGCTATAGAAAAAGAGAAGGGTTGGCATTCTCAACCTTTCATCCGACACTGGACTTTCTTAAATCACATACTGTTTTCTGTGTAAGTATTGTTTCTGGGGGTATTTCTCCAGAACTGGAAATGATGTTCCTTGCCTGTGGAGCTTCCAGGCTACAAATGTACAGTGGTCCCACAAGAAAAACTTAAAATACAATTGATGGGAGTAAAAGGAAATGTATTCAGTAAATTACAGTTTGTATTCTAGTTTACAGCAATGGTCCAGTTCTCTAACATTCATACACGTGTGAAACAGGATCTCTAAATCACACAATGACTTTGCAAGGAGGGTTTACTTTGCCCTATCAATTCCTTTCTGATTAATAGATTAATTTAGAACTTAATGGTTTAAAATAATGGTATATATTAATATTCTATCAGTGTTTCTGTAGGTCAGGAATGAAGGGCAGTGTAGGTAATATGTTAGCCAGCTTCCTGTCATTATAAAGAAATTCCAAAAATAACTCTTAACTTACAAAAAAATAGTTTAATTTTGGATCATAGCTTTGGAATTTTTGGTCCAAGAAACTCTTGTTTTGCGCCTGTTTCAGTGAGTAAGAAAACAACAGTGACAGAGTAAACATCATGATGAGGAGAAAAATTGAGCAAAGGAGGGGGCTTGGAACCCACAATTTCCTTTCAGAAAATGTTCCAAGTAATCAAAGGATGATTTATAAGGCCATACCTCCTAAAAGTTCTACCACCTCTAGTAGCAAAATCCTAGGGACCAAGCCTGTAATGCACGGGCCTTGTAGAGAGATTAGAGAGACAAGCTATTGCTGTGGGTAGTTCCGCACAGAATTTCTCTAGAAGGTACAGGTAAGCTGGCCTGGAGGTTGAGAACCCACTCCTGTGGTTCACATGGCTGACTTGAGTGGAATTATGAAGTGCCTGATGTCTAACATGGCTCACTCGTGTGGCTGGCAAGCTGGTGTCAGTGGTTGGTAGTGTGCCTAAGTTTGTCTTCATAAGAGCTTATCCCTTGCTGACATGGCAGCTTCCCTCAAAGCAAACTGTTCATGCACACAAAGTGGAAACTGTAATATCAATCATGACCTATACCCTTCTTAAATCACCCATGGCCATTCTTTCAATATCCTCTCAGTTACAGTTGTCATCATTACTCAATGTAGAAGTGATCTACAGAGATACGTGCACATACAGATGGACATTATTGGGAGCCATATAGGAAGTTGACAGCCAGATGTGTGTGTTGCTGTACCTACACGACAGGTGGAAAATCAGGCTTCATTCACTTATGATCAGTTTTTCACACAGTGCTCCGAGTACTCATTACTGAGCTGGTGGAGGAGACAATTTGGTGCTGAAAGTTACTTTTAATAGAAAATTTCATTTCAGCTTCTAAAGAATTGACTTATATAGAGGAATTATGGACTTATTCTATACGTGGTTATTTGAGAATTTATTTGATTAAATGACTTACACCAAATCACTCAAATTATAATAAACTATTATATATGTGACAGTCATGGAAGAATCACCTAGAAATTTAAACACAGATATAAAAACTAATAAAAATAGTAAGGTGGGCTTGGTGGCAAACTCCTGCAATCTTAGCACTCAGAAGGCTGATTCAAGAGGAGTGATGTAAGTTTGAGGGCAGCCTAGTCTATATAGTGAGTTCAGAACCAGCCTAGATTAAAAAGTGAGACCCTGTATCAAAAAAAAAAGTGTTTGCTAAAATTAAGATGAATTTTCCAGGAATGTTAACATTTCTGATAGGTCAATTAGGTTTGTCCTATAGTTTTTATTCAACTTGCGCAAGGGAGTCTTTCAAAATTTGTGATATTCTTGTGTTTTTTCACAATAGTACCAAAAAGCTTTCTCATTATAGCTTAATCTCACAATTTTAAAAACTGATATTATAACCTCAAGCTTGAGGTATAATTATGAACTTCAGATTATCTCAACTGGGACTTTACCTGGAATATACTGCTTATTAAGTAAAATATACTTTACTATCACCACATACGCTAAATGTAATTAGTATCAAAATTGCAATGAAATTGAGTTTTAGTCGGTCAAGGGTTTTTTTTTTTTTAAAGTCTGTACTCAGAGTTTATGAGATGAATTAGTAACTTTAAAAGGTTTGTTTTCTTTTATTATTGTGTTTTAAATAATTGCTTCTCTAATCTCAACTTTCCCCATTCATCTCTCTGCACCCAATCTCAACCTTTACTCATAAATCCCTTAATCTCAAAGAATAAAGCAAAAGAAAAAACTCTATACATATGTTAGTGTCTATGTAGGCCAATATACACAAGATATGTACGTATGGAGGGATACATAAAGAGAAAGAAATTCTCTATATGAAGGAATGACCCATGTGACCATCTTTGGCTAATAATAATACTGCAGAAAGAAATATTTTTCATTAATTAAAATTAATGTGAAACTTTTTTAAAAATTATTTTCTTTGATTACTGGGAATAATACCCAATACTCCCCAATTTAAGGAAGGAAAGGTTTAGTCTAGTTCACAGGTTCAAGAGGTCTCAATCTATTTATGGTTGGCTGGCAACGGTGGGAAGGTCTGTTAGGAGAAAGGTCTGGACAGAAAGTCCAGTGTGGGAACGAGGGAAAAGCTAGCAAATACAGTACACACCCTTCTGGTTCTTGTCCCAGTGAGCTACCCCGTCCATTCAGGCCGGATCTCTCAACAACACAGCAAATTGATGGATTAACTCCCACGATGGAATTACCTTCCGAATTTGAGGTTTTCAGGCTCATTCCAGATCCAAACCCTAATAATTACTGTTTGCTGTATAGTTCTCCTTAGGTTTGCTGTAGTTTTGAGAGGAGATACCACTCATGTGTTACAGAAGAAAAAATAGAAAGAAACAAAACATCTACATCCTTGAATATATCATACAGCTGGTGAATTTAGCAGGACTGGAAATTGGCCTTCTGCTGACTGGGGCAACCGAAGGATAAGAAGGTTTTGGGTTTCTATGCCTAAAATATAGTTACCCAAAGCCCTCAAGGCCTTTTCTTTGCTGCTGAAGCTTCTTAAATTCAAAAAAGGAGGTGACGTTAATCACTTCCCTTATCAGATTGCAGAGGTCTAGAACCCTCTACCACAATCTTGACACAAGAAAGAGCAGATCTTTGGAATGGTTGATGTAGACTCTGACCAATGAAAGAGCTCTCTCTATACAGTTTCAATAAAACAAATGAACAGAAAGTCTAAATCACTCTCCCCCCTTTTCCTTGAGCAATATAAACTGGAAGCCCAAGGTTGCTACCACCAAGGTAATTAGATATTGAGAGCCTCTTGTCCATCCTGAGTTTGGAAGACATGGGGTCTAATTTGAATGTTGAAATCATGGAATGATTTCCCAGTCTATCCCATGTTTCCACTGGTGCACGGCCCCACTGCTTCTGTGTCAGCTCAGGACCTGGCCTGAAGTCTAACACAGAAAACCCATCGGAATAGCTGCAATATAAAAGCAGGTCATTACTGAGCTAAAATCACTCTATGATATTAGGCACTAATCTTCTCAATTTGTAACCATTTAACCTAGTAATTCTTACAGAAATACAAGGACATAGAAAAAGAAGTTTTCAAGAATTGAGCAAGCAATCAATGTACCTAAGAATTAAAACAAATTAGAGCATAATCTGCATCTCCACATGTTATTCCACAGAGGAATACACTGTATACCTCTGTCTACTGTACTGACATGAAAATGCCACATTGGCAGAGTCCACAAACTTGATTTAACCATTTAACATTTACTACATTCCATGGTGCTTTGGAAGATTGAAGCAGGAAGATAACAAATTAGAGTCCAGCCTGGGTAACTTAGTAAGATCCTCTTTCGAAATCAAAAATAAAACTAGGCCAAGGATGTAGCTCAGTGTGAAAACCTGGGCACAATCTCCAGAAAAAAACAAGTGTTTCACAGCAGAATATTTTGGAAAATCTCAGTAGAAAAGCTGGATCTCTGGCAGAGTGCATGGTGGAGAACAGAAGGGAAGAAAGATGCCCGTGTCAAGAATATAAAATCTAGAAGTGTAAGGTGGCAGAATAGATGGGAAAGATAAAGAAAGGAAGGAAGAGAGGAAAAAGAAAAAATTAAAACTATTTATAATTTCAATGTTTTCTCATCCATGAAATATAGCTCTTCTCTGTTGATACTGAGGCGGAGAGAAATTTTGACCACTAGTGTTGAACCATCACTTAATTTATAAAGCGTGTCAATCTCAGAGCTCTTCTAACCTCAGGACATACCTACCTTCCAATTCCAACATTCTCCGGAGACAACAGTGTATTAAGAAAAAGATATCAGTCCCTTCGCTGACATTCAAAAAATAGGAAAAAAATGTGAGAGAAGGGTAATGTAATATCTATACTTCTTGATAAAGAAACAACAAGTTGAAAGCCCTGTTTTAGATCATTCTTTTAACATTAGCTTATGCACTCTACATTTGCTAATTCAGTTCAACATCATTTAGTAAATGATTTATTCTAGTTGGTAAAATAATGAGAAAGAATTAGGTCGCTGCTTCTGCAAAGAATTTCTCTCAGTTGAGACAGGCAATTTAACTCTTGAATGCCAAAATATATTCCCTGGTACTATCACTACAGAAATGCTATCTTTACACATGAGTTATTAAAAAAAGTTACAAAGAACACAGAACATATATTTTTTGCTCTAATTAGAAAATCTGCTAAATAAAAGTAGATGTATTTTTATAAAAATTTCTAGTAATATAACTAAAATATTTGCATTAACTTCTGAAAGATTATAAAAGAGGGTGTGACCTTTCTTCTCCCCTTTAATCTGCTGTCATTTTATTCAGTAATTTGATAAAGCTGGATAGGCCTTCCTGCTTTTCAGTTTCTGCAAGGAAACAGGAAAACAAAAGCAAAATAAGCCAACACCTTTAGGACCTGCCGACCCTGAGAACAGATCCTTAGTGAGTCATGCTCCCATGAGCCTCCAGAGGCACCTCCAAACTGAATATAATCAGTGCTACTTTTGAGCCCTGTCGGACATTCACTGATGGATATCATGACCAGTGTCACAAGTTGAACTGGAGAAAGCTGTACATTCCAGAGCATTGGAAGTGGTCCTTTCTTGACTCTTCTAAGGCTGACCTCTTCTGCTGGCCCCTGGGCTAGGGTGAGAAATGTTCCCCTGGAAACTGTGCTGGATATGTTATTATAATGCCATTTTAAATTTATCCACAGTCTATGGACAAAGTTAAAAAATATTTTATTAGGAGTGTTCTAAAAGTTTTACAAGGTAGATGCAAGATTGCTTAGATAGTACATAGCTATATTTTATGTTTTAATTGTGTCATTCAATGAAAACCTTTTTTCATCTATTTCAACATACACAGACAAAAGCATAATGTTAGTTATTTCTGGATTGTGACTTTCTTTTTATTTTATTTTCTTTTATTTTGTTTTATCTTGCCTGCAAGCTGTGGACCTTTCAGTAAGAAGGTCTAGTTTTTAATCTAAGGTCAGACAAACTATTGTTTTACGGTACTGTTTTAATGACAATAACTTTTACCGATTGTTAAGACCCAAATATTCTTCTAAGCCGTTAAGTAAATTTACTTATTTAATCTTCACATTGACCCTGGGAATCATGTGCTGTATAATTAATCTGGTAAGTTCAGAAAATGGAGCCAAAAAACTTGTTTAGAATTGAAGGAACTCAGTCCAGATTTGTCAAGAAATACATTGCAGAAGTGAGAGCTGAACCCAGGCGCTCCGCTGCCTGATCACAGCCTCTCACCTTAAATAACGTCTCCCAGAATTAGTGTGGCCGAGAGTCCAATCCGTTGCTATGCCTTTGGTGTTCAGTGAGTCAGACTTGGGCAGCATGATAGTAGTCATAATTCATTTCCTCAAAGCAAGTGTTATTTCACTGTGGTCTCTTTAACATAGGATGTGAGCTGAAAATAATACCTGGAGTGGCACGCGCAGTCTGCCCATGCGAAATACAGACCAATGATCTGCTTTTGTATGCTACCCACCATGCGGCTAGTGGTTAAGTTCAAACTGGCTTTGGATTTCTTCCTCATACCAATGTCTTGAACTAAGGCCATGACCATATCCAGTTTTAAAGTTCTTCCTCTTTGAATAAAGTGGGAAGGAATATTTGTGTGGAGAGAGGGACAGAAGATGCTTGAGACTCAATAGCGACTACGGCTTAAGGGCAGATAGGGGATCAGTGCAACAGACTGCAGACGGGGAGCAGTCGTGGTTACAGAAAGGTATGACACCAAAATCAAGAACAGATAAGAGCTGAGTGCACCATGTCGCTGCTTACCTCGGTGCCTTCAGCTGCTGGAATGGCTCAGAGGAGGAAGGGTGGCTTTAAAATAGGCAGAAAAAGGTTTTAACAGCCACTGTGGGAAATTATAATGGAGCTAACACATTGGCCTTTATTTATAATTCCTGTAGATTTCATGAAGTTGCCACAGAAACCCTGGCATCTCATACTGTACCTCAATTCAGACTTGACAGTCAGAGTGTGGGAGAAAGGGTGCACAGCGTGCACAGGAGTTTTAATTAATTTGTGTTTGACAGGTGTAACATGGAAATAATCTGAGCGTAACCCCCGTGCCTCTGATTCTCATCCTTATGTGTGTTCAAAAGAGAAATTAGGAAGGAACTAGGCCATCTGTGGCCTTGTTCACCTTGCACCTTCTTTGAGGCAGCTCACTGCTGCTCCGGTTAAATGGGCCTGTCCATCAAGGGAAACTTACCCCACTCTAGTTTAGTCGTGACTTCAAAGAATTCTACATCACACACTGATGCCATTACCACTGTAAGCCACTTTGGTGAGGTCACCGTGTCCACCAGGTATGACTGTCACCCAACAGCCTGAGGGAATGCCACAGAAGTTGAGTCTCTGAAGTGCAAACGAGTGTTGTAGAATTTGAAGTATTTTATCTGTAAATGTTCAGTGGATTTCCAACATGATTTGTATTTAGCCCAGATCTTTTGTGATGTATCTTTTATTATTTACTTATTTTTTATTTATTGGGAATGGTTTATTTTAATCAAGTCTTTGCTTTTCAGAAGACCCAAGTGTACATACAGGATCTGGGATGGAAAATAAAACCAAGAAATTATCTTGTCTATGCAATAGCTTTACTCTGAACATGTGTGGTTTTAACGCTGGCCTAAGTGTGTTTGCCTGGTTTGGATTTTTCTGGGAAGTGTTTTGTTTTGCTGAATGTGAACAGATTTTCCCCAGCTTCCCGCCTGGTATACAGGCATGACAAAATGACCTCAGCAGTGGACACAGCATGGGCTTAGCCTGGAACTCGTCCACATAATGATGTCATCTTATGTTGTTGACTCTAGACTCCTTAGGAGAATGTATGCCAGAAATGAGTACCAGGTGATGATTTGAATCTAAAGTGACCCAAAGAAGCCTCCTGTATTTGGAAATAACTGGATTGGGCAGGCTGAGTGGATCTACTGGACTAACCAATGGTGAATTTCTGGTGCTATTAGGAGATGGGGCATGGTTGGAGGGATCTGTCTTTGGAGGCATGGCCCAGAAGTGCTTGGTTTCTCCTCTGTCCCTGTTCTGTTATCTCTCTGATTGACAGTCAACAGGATACTCATCTATCTTTTGCCAGGCTGTTTCTCCTTTGCCAGCTGACCATGCAGGGACTGAGGTTTCTGAACTGTGAGCTAAAATAAACTTCTTTTTTACATTGTGAATGTTGGCTAAAAAGGAGAAACTGAATAAGACAAGGAAATTTCTTGTTTTTCTGTTACTGACTTTTTTTTTTTTTCTTTCTATCACCAAGCTGGGCATTTTGGTCTCTAATCATCTTGGGAGGTTGATGCTTGATGCAAAAGTTCAAATCTTACCTATATAACAGAGTGAGACCTGTCTCAAAATGGAAAAACAAACAAACAAACAAACAAAAAAAACCCCAGCCAAGCCTGTTGATGCAGGTCTGTAGTTCCAGCATCTTCAAAGACTGAGGCAGCAAGATTGCAAGTCCTAGATCACCCTGGGCAAATTAATAGTGTAGTAAGATGGACAAAGTGATAATTCTACTTCTCTCTCCCAATTTGATCTTTAATAATGCTGCTTCTTCTAGGTCAGTTCTGTAAAGGAGATTTATCTTGATTTTTTGCATATCTTCTAGGAATTAGATATGAATACCCATGTTGGCCATCTGTTGGTCCTCAGACCCCACCGTCCTTACTGACCAGGATGGATCTGGGGGTAGGCAGTGGTGACCCAGGACTTGATTTTTCTGCAGTATGTGAGTGGTTAATACATTCTCCCTAAAACAAAATCTCCATCCTTTTATTTTTTGGTCCCCAAAACAATGGTGCCAGAGCTGAATTCCTAAAGTGGGGTTTTTCAAGGAAATTGAAGATGGCAAAGCTGGCCATTTCCACTCAGAAGAATTTGGGATTGCGTCTTGCATTGTTGCTGACCTTTAAGATGCACGTGGGAAAAGCCGAGGGTTGGTGAAAGGGTGGCCGCTCTCCCAGCCCTAGAGGCCCTGCTCAGCGCCAGTGGGTAATGAGATGCTCGGCTGTGGCTCACGGCACTGTCCATTCATGTTTTCTTTTCCACCTGTCCCCACAATGGTGTCTGTTTGCTCAGCCCACATGCAACAAGGCTGTGTTTGTAAGTAAGGGCCCATTCATGGGCCATCTATTTAGAAATCTTGACAGAAAATCCCATGAAAAGCTCCTCAATTTAAATTCCTCTTTAATGACTTGCTCCATTCACCAGGGATGGCTGGTAGGGGGAGGATCCTTGAGGCTTGACTTCTTCCACTATGGAAGACAAGAAAGCGTTTTCTATAAAGCTCCCTACGTGCCATGGGTGTTAAGCAACAGGTTATGCTAAAAAATTAGGTTGGAAGGGGAAACTTTTTTGATTGAAAAAAAAAACCAAACTCGATCAGATTCACAAAATACATAATCTTCCACAATCAAAGCTATTTTTATTTTGAAAAAGGAATTTCTCTCTAGTGTGTAAATTTGGTTTATTTTCCTTCAGTCATAGTACTTGCCCCTGCAAACTGATTTGTCAGTTGCTTGATTGTTTTTTTTTTTCCTGGATTTATTTAAATGTCTTATTGGAAGAGAATTTCATTTGTAGTTAGTCTGGCAAACAAAGCCTAAGCACAAAGAACCATTATCTAGATTCTACAGTTGGGGATGTGGCTTAGTGACTTCAGGCATAGGAGTACAGGGCTGTGTCTTTTCGTATATTTCATTTCCTCTTGCTTTTTGTGTATCTTTTTAATTTGCAGAAGAAATATCTTTGATACTAGGTAAATAACAACTTAAAATTCCCATAGTGTGGACTATGGAATAATCCATCATAGACCAAACATGAGTATGTCTGAGTTTGGCAGCCTGCTATTACCTTTCTTGAATGATTTTGCTTAGATCTACCCACCCATGGTTGAAGGATTATTCCGGCGACAGCCTCAACATTCTGTGCTTTCTCTTCTGTTTTTCTCTTTATCATCTGAAATATATTTTAATGCTGAAGATTTAGCATGCATCCTCCATAAGTTGAGAGACTGTGTGACGCAGCCTCTGTTGAGTATTCTCTGCTCAGAAGAGCACATGGTGAGGAGTATATCCTCAGTGAGTATTTCTCTAGTGGATGAATGACTTTTTCACAGCATTCCACTCTGTATTTCCAAGAAGGCTTTTACAAGAGTGTTCCTGGGAGAAGCAGAAAATAAACGGAAGAAATCCCAGTGAAATCTCTACTTACCACTAGAATGTTACACTTCTTGCTTTTCTTTTCCAATGTGAAGTTTGCTTAAGAGAATGATAAGTGATTATAAGACAAAGATAATGCCAGATTTCTGTTTTCAATGAGCTCTGAAATGAGTAAGATCTGTGGAAAAGGGAGAATTCTGGAGTGCTACAAAAGACAGACAACGCACTTGGAAAAGTCCAGATAAGGTCCGTTTTACTTTAATCCACAGGAATCAATTAGTCTCTTATTCATGATAAATAGCTTGAAGTTCTTGCACCAGGCATGAAATATAAATAGGTGTCAAAAACTATTAATCAAAATAAATAATGTTGTAATCAGTATTTATGTATATTTTCGAGACAGGGTCTTGCTTTTTAGGTTGGACTGATCCTGGATTCACTATGGAGCCCAGGCTGGCCTTAGGCTCACAATGATCCTCTTACCTCAGCCTCCTGAGGGCCGGGTCAACAGGCGTGTGCCGCCATTCCTAGCTTATGTGGTGCTGCGGAATGGAACCAGGTACTTAGCACTTGCTGGGCAAGTGCTGTATCCACTGAACCATTCCTCCTTCCATGAACTCGGTATTTTTTTAAATCGGGGTTTTTTTCATAGTGAATAAAATATTAGAGACGAGCTACTATTTGTTGATCTGTTGCTTTCAGCTCTCTTATAATTTGGTAGAAAAATAGCAAACAATGTCAGGAAGAAAGTTTTGTAAGACAATTGGCTTGACCATTAACAATGAAGAGGAAAAGAAAAGATGTTTGGGGAGAATTTGATCCAATTGAGGAACTTACAGAGGTCAATAGTAAGTTTCTGGCTGAGTCATAAATGTAAGTCTGAAACGTAGGATACATCTAATTTATGACCAACAGCGAATCTCTGACTCACAATTTAGTGTTATGAATGAAATAATGGAAAACTGTTGAAGATTTTTTTCAGCACAGAAAGTGGTGTTGTATAAAATTAATAATATAAATAAACCCATTTTTAGAAGTGGGAAACATAATTTGGCCAAAAGATGGATATCGATTTTGTTCCTTCTGTTGGTTACAATGTATCCAAAGATTGTATCATTTTGTGCCTTTTGGTATGCATCAAATTCCAAAACAGATTTTGGTATTTGATCAAAATATTTACAGACTTTGTTTAATACATCTCACTAAAGAGAATATCAGTAATGCTCAGGAAACCACACCCTCCTTGTAGAGCCCCATCTGGATGCTTACATCAAGCTTAAGCTTAAGTCAAGATGCTAGAATTTTCTCTTCTATTTGTGTGTCTTCTTTTCCAGGATTGATTAACAATTGTCCCCCTTCCTCCTCAGTCATGCATTCATTCCTTAGGATATATTAATAATCCCAAAGTTCAGTCCATTCTACTCATCCTCCTAAGCATTTGTTTGTTTGCAAATGACATCTTACATCCATAAAAATTTATTGTGTTCATGACAAGGTTAAAGTCCAAGAAGGAAGACATTGTTCATACGTTTCTTAACCTGAGTCATTCCTATCACTACTACACTATGCAGAAATCAATTCTTTTTGTATTCAGTAGCATTTTCCTAAGTCAAATTGTGAGCTCTGTGTTATGTTACAGAATGGAAAAAAGCTTAATATTTTATTTGAAAAATAAGGGGTTGAAATGGCTCCATATCACTCTGAAAGAGACCACCAAAAATAAGTGGCAATCAATGAAAAAACGCATAAATCAATAACATAGAGGTGAATATCATAGCATAAGCTATTACAAAAAAGGGTCTTAATAGCAATGACTGATGAGTCTCAGTGATATGTAGAGAGTTAATATCGCTTGTCATTTTTTCTTTTAGTTTGAAATGACCAAAGATAGAGGAGAAACTAAGCTATCTAAAAAAAATACTAAATTAACAACTCATCTGATAAAAGTTAGAGCACTCTTGGTCAATTATGTCATATCACTGGTAAAAATGGGGAATTATAGAAAAATTACTCAATGTCTGACATATGTGGTGTCTGTCCGTCCTCCAGTCCAAGACTATCGGGTCCCTTTCCTCAAGATTTCCTTGTACCCCTAGGATTTCTGAGTCATGGTGCCTGCGCAACCATTACTACAACACAACATTTCATTTTCTTTTCAGTTTCTCTACAGTAGAGGTGGCATTTTAAAACAAAAAAACCTCGCGAAGCCATTTAAATGCAAAACTAATTTATTTCTTTTTTCATGCTTTTTTTCTTCCTGCTTTTTAGGTTTTCATTTTGCGCCCACACCAATTTGACAACAAAGCTTTTAGCAACTCACTCATATCAACCCTTCACAAAAATGTTCCACTTGGTTCTCACAGAAATGGAAATTTTCTGGTTGTTTTTAACACCCATTTCACCAGCTTATATAATATTGAATTAAGGGCTATAATGATAACAGGAAGTAGATAGGAACAACAGAAGCCACAAACCCGCATGCTTTTCAATTCCTTACGTTTTCTCACTAGAGCACAAAGGTCTCTGCACCGGGTGCTAAAAATGTGGACACACTTTGCACAGAGAACTGGATTCCTACATAATTCATTATTCCTATTAAGAGGAGGGAATTCAAGAGGGGGATTTCCACTATACTCTGGTTTTGCTTTAGTGACCGAATACAAATTTAAAAAAAAAAACCAAATTATTTACATTTATTTTGTTGTCTTCTACTCTGATCCTTAATGAAACTCAATCGCCTCGTTTTTCATGGCTCCTTCTGCCTTGATTCTCAAACAAATTCATGGATGAGAAAACTGAATTGTGTTTAAGATGACATATGTTACATTTATACGAATGCTCAGGTTGGAAAATCCACTAGTAGACCGGTCCTGGCTAGGGCAGGAGCTGAGGCACAATGCGCTGGGTAGCTAATAGATGACCTCTGGGTCAGAGGAGGTCCGTGAGCGGTTCTGGCCAGCTTTGTATGAGGCCAAGGCAGAGAGTAGCATGGCGGAAAGAGAGGAGGAATGTTCTCAAGAAAAATGGATGCTCTTGACCATCACTGAGGACCTGTGGACTCAGAGGGAAAAGAGAGTAAAAATGGAAAATACCCAGGAATCTGTCAAGACTGACCCACGTTCTAATATAACAAACCCGGGATTTCCATGGTAGAATTCTGTGCCTGCTAATAGAATTTGTAAGAGAAAAGCACAAAAATCTGTTGCCCAATCTTATCTTTTTCTTCCATCTTCTCTTTCTCCTCTTCCCTTTCATTCCTTTCCTTTTCTTGTCCTTTTCCCTTCTCTGCCTTTCAGTTTGCTTTCTCTCCCTGTCTCCTTCCCTTCCCTCCCCTCCCCTCCTCTTCTCTCTTTCCTTCTCCTTTCCTTCTTCTTTCCTCTGGACCTGACACCCATCACGGTGATACAAGCCTGAGACAGAAACACCCAGGTTGGAACCAAGCCTGGGTAAGTTAGTGGCTTAGTGAGATTCTATCCCAAAAATTAAAAAAAAATCCATAATAAAAGTAGAGTAAGAATATAATTGGGGGTGATGACGTCGCTTAGTTCAAAGGCCTTGAGATTCCTAAAGGGGCCTTGACTTCCCAGGGACTTCAATAAGAGAAATCGGAGTAGGCCCACAGAAGCAAGTTAAGCTAACAGAAGTATGAAATGAAGCCAGGTCATAGTTTGGAGAATGTTCCAAAGAGTTAAGCCTACGGCAAAATCATTAAGTTTCCTGTTGCAGGTTTCTGTTGATATTCCATAGAGAGAAAGTATACCTCACAACTTTAACGTACAATTATACTATTAAAACTGCAAAAATGTTAGAAAATCTGGCCCATAGTCCTTGATTCTGTTTATGGCTCCATTATTTTAAGAAAAAAAAGAGATTGAATTTGCCTTCATTTCAAGCCTCTCTGATGTTTGTGCACTCATGTTATTCACAAACATTCCATTTCTAGCAAGTCCAATCAAAACAATATTCTTAACTAATTTACGTATATGTGCTTTTCTCTTTTATCAGGTATCCGGTAGGATATTTTTCTCAATTCCAGTAAAATACAATTATTTTCCTTGAAGATGAGAGCATTATATATAAGGAATTGCCAAGACTCCTTATAAACCTTTTTTTTTTCTACCTAAATTAACCAAAACCTTTTTCTTTTTGGAAAGCTGTAGTATTTTTGCAAATGACAGTAGGTCATTTGAAAATTTCAGTGTTTTGTTGAAAATGAATTTTTTTCTTCCCGATTTTGCATATATTTTGAGATTTGGCATGTTTTAAAATGCTTTTTAATTTTTATTTTTTCCCATTTCCCCTCAACCTGCTGACTCCCACGATCAGACCCATTTTGTTCTATAAAATGCCTATCTTCTGGGTTTCTTGTATTAGAGATACTGTGAAATATTTTACCATCTGAATTTGACTCACTTCACTAATCATGAAGGTTTCAGGTTGTCTCCATTTACGTATAAGAACCTCCAGCTGATCCTTATGGAAGGGTAGTTTTAAATTCACAATGGATACAAATTATTTTGTTTTGCAAAAGTGTGTCTCCCCTCCTTGGTGGCTTTATTTTCCCATTTATGCTTAAGTAACAGTTCTGAGGCCTTGCTAGTCTTTTTCTGTGGGGCACACTGTGTTAACTGGTACGCTGCCATGAAGTGCCTAAACTGTGGTGACATCTTGAGACAGGTTAGATGAGAGGGGAAATTAGGAAGAAATCAATGAAATTTCAAGGTTGATTGCTGCAAAAAGCATGAATAAAAATTAAACAAAGTTCACTGCACTGGAACTTTAATGAAAAAGAATTTTGTACTGATTTGCATTATGAGACAGTTTGGTGTTCTTGTTTTTAACTGTCTTGTAATCATACTGCCTGTCACTTAACACACTTTGCTGCTTTCAAGGGTTCTGCAAGAGAATAAAGAGATCAACTATGGGAAAAATTTAGACTGTTTTTTTTTATTCCATTGTTTTATTTTGATCTTGTTATCCGTGAGGTGCTTGTTCACATAAGAGAAGGGCTCTCAGGGATCGATACACAATGTGGCAGACACCATGGCCAACGTGCTGTCGGTTCCTTTTTTTCCTTCTCAGTAAAACAAAGATTTTATTTTATTTTTTATTTATTTTTTTAATCCCAGGAAGTACTGATCTGTTGTTGGTTTTTGTTTGTTTAAGGTCATTTTCCAGCTTTCATGTATCTAGGAATGACTGTGTGGTACATCTTCAGCGAATGTGACCGGAAAAAAAGTCCTTGGGGAGCATGACTTCTGTAATAAAAAATGAACGTCTTGCTAAGAAGCAGACCTACCGTTCCTTCTTTTTTTCCTCTTCTGTACAATTTTTGCCTGAATAGTGAAACCCCAGAAATCATTTTGCTGGTTAGAGAAGGAGGTAACATGTTTAGAGAGTGAATGAGAGAGACAGGGCAAGACACACACACACACACACACACACACACACACACACACACACAGAGAGAGAGAGAGAGAGAGAGAGAGAGAGAGAGAGAGAGAGAGAGAGAGAGAGAGCCAGAGCCTACATTTTAGAAATGGTTGAGCCAAAGGGCAAGGAGCCCCTGGGTTCCTGTACCAATTTAATTATATCTATTACATTGTTTTTTGTTGCGGGAGAAAGATAGATTTCTTACCTGTTGGTATTATTGGTACACATCATGGCTTCTCTTATTTACAGCTTAATGTGCTTTTGGATTATAAATTAGAAGTTAATTTCTTTCTTGGAATACTCTCTAGTATTCTAATTCTAGGTCTAGATAACTAAAAAATGGAAAGCAATGTTGAAAATGTCAAAAATGTCATAAAGGTTTGAGATTCCTGTCATTTATTTGATACCTTTGAATACCAGATACCTAATATAAATTTAGATACTAATCAGTATATCTGCTACTAGTGCCTACTGCTATAAAAATATATTATTTATGTGTTTTTAAGTGGTTTATTTGTAAAATTTTGTCACATTTAGATATCAAAAATAGAAATTTTACTTCCATTAATACCGAATGCATAGTAAATAAGACAAAAATATTTTCTATTCCTCTCTGAATTTGGAGTTGTTTTCCAGTATGAATGTGATTAAAATAATACACAAATAATTCAGTAATTTTAAGGGTATTATTTTATGTTTTACAAAAATTGTTATTCATTACCAAAAATATGATTTTATTTGATATTAGTTGAGTCCCTCTTCCTCGATACTCCTTCTCAAGAATTTTATTTCTTTTATCTTTGGAAAATACTAATACTTCTTAAAGTCTTTCAACAAAAATAGCACCAAAGGGAATAATGCCAAATGCATTTTATGAGGCCAACATCACCTTGATAACTAAGCCAGACAAAGACATCACAAGGAAAGACAATGGCAGAGCAATTTCTCTGATGAATATTGATGCAAAAATCCTCAGTAAAATATTAGCAAACTGACTCCAACACAACATCAAAAAGGTTGCACATTATGACCAAGCTGTATTTATCTCGGGAATGCGAGAATGCTTTAACAGGCATGAATCAATGCGATATATCATATTGCAAGATGGAAAATGAAAAAAAATACAATCATGATCAGGAATAAGGAATTCCACAGAATACAATAGCATTTACTGAGAAAGATTTAAGAGTCTAGATACACGAGAGAAGTTCTTCAGTACAGCTGAGGTCACTTATGGGCTATTTATTTCTACATTTAATCAAAGGAGGAAAACCAAAAGCTTCTCCTCAAGGATTCAGTACAAGGTAAAGATATCCATTCCCACCATACCTACTCAGCATCAGAGATCTTATGAAAACATCACTGATAAATTCAACATTGCCGAATTTGTTATCTAGAATCAAGAAAGTAAGAAAAAGCATATATACCATAATATCAGCATCTTAATGCTTTAGATAAATATTCTAGAGGTAGGCTTACTGGTTAAGAGGATAATTTCATTTTGCAAGGATTTAAGAAAGAATGAAGAAAGATATGCTAAAACATTTCTTTCTCTTTTTTTGGCAACATTCCAAGGTAAAAGAAATAGTTTTTATTTGGTCCTAGGTCTCATTTGGAGGTCTTAAGAAAAAGAAATCACTACCTAATTTTTCAACAGGGAAAACGTTTACATGAAAATGGTAACAAAGAACGATCCCCAGAATCTCAGGAAAGATCTCAGATGAAGCACACTATTATGTAACGGAATCTTTTGTCGTTTAGAGCCTGAGCATTGAGTCTCCACCCTTCACGTTCATGGTTTGGTTTCAAACTGTCCACCCCAAATCTCATGTTTTCAGAGATTCAACTTTTGAAAGGTGACTGGGTCGTGGGGGAACTATTCTCATCAATAGATTAATTCACTGATAAGTTAAGGTCAGTGTTCTCTGAAGAGTTGGGCCCCGCGTAAAGGTGCATGACTAAGGGTGTGATGTGGAAGGGTGTGTTCTTGTTCCTGGCTTCTCTTGGCTTTCTACTTCCTGATCACTGTGGGAAGAGTAGCTATCCTCGACCTGGCCTTCCACTAGGCTCACCTACCAATGTCATCTCTGTCTTGGATCCAACCAACCTTGAAGTAGCTACTCTGGAAACAGTGAGCTTAAAAAAAATCTCTCTTTTAAGCTGTGAGCATCATGTATTTAGTCCCATCTGAGAAAATGACAGTGTACTCATAAGCATATTTAAATGGTTTTTGTATCCATAAACATTAGATAATTTTATGTAATCAAAAGGAATTTGGGAATGGAAACATATGATAAGACCCTTGATATAACATCACCATCCCAAACATATAAGTTGCAAACTGATGAAGAAGTTTGCAGAGTTAAGATTCAATGCTAAATCTATATCAAATCATATTATTAATATTCATTTCCCTGAATATATATATATATATATATATGTACATATTTGAAAGAGAGCTCCATATCTAACATAAGAGTTAGATGGGGAAAGAATCAGGCTTAGCCAAAATATAAAAGTTAGAGATTGAGTAGATGATATATTATTGCGTTTTCTATTCTACTTTTAATTTTTGTAATACAAAAAATAAAGATAAAGATATACAGATCTATGTTCCTAAATCACAACTAATATTTTGCATGGTTTGGTTCATCACTCTCTTGTACAACATTGTAGTGTGGTTGATGTAGAGTTCTAAACATTAAAATAGAGGGAAGTATTTTACATATCTTCCAGTGGTATTGATACCCATTGTTGCATTTCCAGTGGTTGCTATGTATTGATGAGGTATGGTAGTTGCAACGCATTGACAGTAGTACCCTGCTGTTTGGTTGTTTATCTTGATTCTGATTCTCCACTATTCTATGTAGTTCTGTGATGCTTTATTTTCCATTCCTAATTAGTTCTTCATGATAAATGGCAGCGACGTAGTGTAAGCATTTCATGGCTATGAAAACCTGTGGCTGGTGCCAGTTTTATGATATTGAGGACCATGGGTAAGTTTACTATCGGCAATTAAGTGTCATAGTTTAATGTGTTTGTTTTTATAATCACCAACGTTATATGGAAACTTCTGTGTCATGAGATGAATTGTTACACTTTGCCTTAGCCTACTTAAAATTTCTATGAGTTACATTTCTTTAAGTCACTGCTGCACTTGTGATTAAAAGCAGTTTAAACTTCCTAGTTTGTGTGTGTTATGACTCAATTACCCTTATCCTTGTTAATTCCCTTTTCCTGCTGTAATAGTTTTATTAGGATACATTATGAAACTTGTAGAGCCATAAATAGCCATAGATCATACTGCATTGTGAAAAAAAAACACATTTTGTTGGAATGTAAAACCAAATGAAAAATGAAACTTTATGCACATTTGAACACTAAGAAAAGGGAGTAATGTGATATAGTAATTCTTCCCTGTGAAAAATTTGTGAGCCTTGTATATTTTTTTACAAATGAAATATATTATGCTGTAATGAGCAAATGGAAATGCACCTTTCCTCAGGATAAATCATTTGATTAATTTCAGTCATTTTGTGTATCCTGAAAACAACTTTTACTTTTCTAAGGTTGGAAAGAGAATGTGTACCTTGTGTAGATCCGAATGAAACAGAATTGCTATTGATCAACCTCAAGTCAACTTGGAGTCAGGCGGTGAGCAACCTGAGTCTCTCTTCAGACTCTGGAAAGTCACGTGTTCTCACATTCTGTGCCTTTGGGCTTTTTGAGTCTTTGGGGGTTTTCATTTATTTCTTTCCTTTTCCTTAAATCATTTTTGGTTTTGAGGCTTAAATATTGAATCAAAGCCAGGGCGTAGTGAATTCAAGGAATACATTTTCTTTTTGAAAAGAAGTGGGTAGATATTTGCAGATAACCCCAGAGCTAAGAGGAGCTGTGCATTTAGAAGTTGGTCTCTGTTTCATGCTGTCATCGTGGTGGTGCTCCATGTGTGAGGTCGCCAGAGTAGAATCCTGAAGCCACTAAGGTCAGCGGTGTCCATCTTACAGTCTGTATGTTTGTGTGTATATGTGTGTACTTGTGTTCATGGGTCAATGTGTTTGATAATAGCATATTGAACTTTCAACAATTACAGTTAATTAATGCTCATTATAGAAAGTTTGATGCAGAGACTACATAGGGAAAAAATTGAAGGTTGTTTTCTCACTTGCCTTTCATCAACACTATAAAAGTTTACTGATATTAACGATTCTGAGACTGGGGGGGTGCATTGCTCAGTGGTTAGAGCACTTGCCTAGGAAGTGAGGGGCCACAGGTGCTGCTCCCCAGAACCACATAAAATCTGGGCATAGAGGCACACACCTGTAATTCCATCAGTCTGGAGGCTGCGGCAGGAGGATTCCTGTGAGTCCAAAGCTAGCCTGGGCTAGGTCATGATTTCAGGACCAGCCTGGGCTACAGAGTGAGACCCTGTCTCACTGAAAAAAAAAATGTGTAGACAAGTTCAGTGATACATGCTTGTAATCCCAGCATCCCAGACTGATATAAGACACTTACAAATAGGGTTCCTTTTTCAAAAAATGAAAAAATAAATAAAGAACCCACAATACTTCTGTGTATCTTTCTGAGAGTTAAAAGTAGCGTATAAGAGAGATTCATAGAGATCCATGTTTTTAGTAACACAGCTAGTGACAGCTAAATCATGTAAGTTGCCAAATTATCCATCAACAGACCAACGGATACCAAAACTGTGGTGATTTACGTGCACAATGGAGTACTTCTCACCTGTAAAGACTGTTGCATTGGGAGCTTTTATAGATAAATGGACCCAGCTTGAGACTATCTTGCTTAATGAAATGAATCAAATGCAAAAGGGTAAACATCGCAGGGTTGCTCTAATACGAGTAACCCAGAACACAGGCATGTGTAGACCCAAATGGGTGTGAAAGCCAGAGCCAGCAGAACGAGGAAAGGTGCAGGAGGGCCGAAGCAGGGAGGAGAAGGGTAGGTACGTGCTCAAAATACTCAACGTCAGTGTTGCCCACCAGCATCACAGATACAGAGAGAAATTTTAAGACTGGTTATAGGTCTTACTATTTCTCCTTTTTGTTTATTTTTACTAATACACCTTCCTGGGTCACACTCACAGTAAATGCAGTATGTATCACGTGTACGTACTAATAAAACTAGGAAAAACAAAAAGCTTAGAAAGGTAGCCTTCTGTCAAGGTCCTGGATTCAATCCCTAGAGCAACACACACACACACACACACACACACACACACACACACACACACACACACACTAATCCACATACTTCTTTTTCAATATTAACAATGTGTGTTTATAACTTTGTAAGAAGAGTATTGTCTATTTCTTTGCATTTTCATTTAATAACATTCCATAGAAATTTCTGTCTTTGTAATGCAAAGATGATACAGATGATTTAAAAATATATGTTTAAGTGTAAAAAAGGTGTGTCTATCTTGTATGTCACCTGGTTTCTATACATGTACATTTTTCCGTGATCTTTTAACCAAATTGTATATACTGTGCTATATGACTCCTAACTTTTAATATATTTGTAGCATTTCCTCTGGGATTAAGTGCTCTGCAGTGACATGATACATACTAACTGCTCATTTCTAAAATATAAAAGATTTATTTAGTTCATTGCTGTGGTTTGGATCTTGAGTATCCCACAAAAGCTTCGTGTATTTGGGACTGTATATTACTGGGAGATCAAGTTAGCTGGACAGACCGGAGCTTGGGGTTTGACCTGAAAATATTGCATCAACTTGTTGCAGCTGAGGAATGTCCAGGGAATAGCTTTCAGGTGTGTGTTGTTGACTTACAGTTGTTGACTTGCTAACTTATAGGCAGGGAGTGGGGGAGGTAAGGACAGGGCAACCACTCTGGGGTGGGCGGGGCTCCCACTCTGGGGTGGGCGGGCTCCCACGCTGGGGTGGGCGGGGCTGAACAACACACAGCTGGAAGTAATTACAGGAAGGAAGAAGAAACTGTTACACAGAGCTGGGAAGGTTCCTTGGCTTTCTCCTTCAGTTGGTTTCCGTCTGCAGTAGGGGAGGCAGCTCGGCGGCTTCTGCCATTGCTTCCACTGTTGCTGGCTGCTCAGGAATGGGCTGTGTAAGTCCTTCTGAAACTGTAAGGTAAATAAATCTTTCCTCACTTAAATTGTGGATTTAGGTATTTTGTTACAGAAATGACGAAGTCACTAAGGTATTCATCTTCTATTGTTGGATGCTCAAGTTGTTTTTATCATTTTAATACAAGAATTGCTTATAAATAACGCTGTGCATATGTCTCTTGATGACACGCTTCAGCAATTTGAACAGCTACAAAATGTGAAATTGTACATTGATAATATACAAACACATTATGCATACGTATTATATTTAGTATTAATAAATTTTACTGCTAATTTTTAAAATTGATTCTCCCAGCAAGTAATTCACAAGAGAATCTATTTACAAAGAGATTATTTTGAACTTTCTTAAAATCTAGAAGTTCCACTGAATGGTACATTAAGCATGGATTAGACTGTGATGTGTTTCCAAAACATTGACTCAGGTGAGATTGTTACAAAGTGGCAGGTAGGTAACTCTAGCAAAATACTAATTGCTTGTCAAAACAGCTTGGTAAGTTTCTGAAAACAAGTGTAATAAGTACAAAATTCACTTAAATGTTTTATTATACATAAATTGTTAACACTGAGTGTAACAGAATGTTCTGTTATCAAGCTAGGATGAAATTTGTCGTAATCAAAACAATGCCAGGATCTCACAACTTCATAAACATAGTTCCCTGTTTTTGTTGTTGGGACTGTTTGCTG